>JBBMOI010000011.1:20212500-20355000 GCA_038088405.1 Porites divaricata | reverse complement strand
TCCAAATTGAAACAGGCGTTCCTAATTGATTCAGACACCGAACTTTTCATGTACTTAATTCAATATATTAGGTTCGGCTCATGAAAAGTTCGGCGTCTGAACCGGGCCTTACACGTCGTAGTCGTGCAACGACGGCAAAGAAATGTACAAAAAGTGTGATGCACGTGCAAAGTTGTTGTTTTGCTCATCTAAACCTATGAAGCGTATTTACTCACGTGGCCAGCATCTATGCTAATTAATGCGAACAAAAGAAAACTTTTACGTAAGAAAAGAGGGTTGTCTTTGGGACACTAACATGGCCGCCGTTTTATTGTTTTGGAACACCAATATGGCCGCCGTGACGTCATGTGAATACGCTCTATTTGCCTTTTTTTTTCGTTCTCATTGCCGTCGTCATCGTTGTTTAAGCTACCTAATGTGAGAATCTTACTTAACCCTTTATGTCCCAATAGTGTCCAAGATCAATTTTCTCCTTACAATTATCCATACACTGTAAAGAGATAAGTTATGAGAATCAATAAAATGATCACCCAAGAGAAAATACTTTGATCTTTGAACAAATCCTCTCAACTAATTCTTTAAGGAAATGTATGGAGATCAGTTTGGAGAATTTGTATGTGGATACTCGGGCTTAAAGGGGTAAGTCGCACTCATGTTAAGGTCTTTTTCTTCTTTTGATTCATTGATTTTGTTTTTAGGTCTAGACGCTTCATCCTCTCTTGAGCTTTTAAATCATCTGAACCTTGTAGCTGAGTCTGGCAGGCTTGTTATACTCACTATTCATCAGCCCAGACTGGAAATCTTTCATCTCTTTCACAAAATTCTTTTCTTGTGTGATGGTCAGGTAAGGTTAAGGTGATATCACGTAAGAATCTCGTAAGAGGATATGGTTTTTGGGCAGTCTGAACAATAAAGTCAAAACCCGCTTAATACAGACACTCTTTATTACAGACAGTTTGCTTTGTCCCAGGGGAAAGAAAGCCTTTACACTTCCTGTAAATACAGCCCACTTAATATCAGGGGCGCCCAACAAGGATATAGTTCAAAACCACTTAACATAGTATTATTGAACGTATTTTAACATTTAAATGGTAGATATAGGCGTATTTTTATCCCCTAAAAACTTTTCATCTGTTCGAATTTCCTAGCTGAAAGTCTAGTGATCCTAAAATTATAGGGATCAAAACTTACCTTTTCGAAAATTTCAGCCAGAAAAAGGCTCGCGAAAATTCTAGGTGGCCTTTTTTAGGGTAAAAATCCGTTAAAAATGGGTCATTATACCATTTTTTAGATGTTCGAAAATCCTAGGAGAGGGAGGCAAGCAAGAAATTTTACAACAGATCTCAAATCGCCTTCCGAACAGATATTTTCCGAAAATTGCCGTTGGGTCCCCCTGTTAATACCGGACACTTTCTATGGCCCACTCAGTGTCCGTGTTTACTGGGTTTGACTGTATACTGCTAAGTGGCTGAAGATTTGAACGAATGTTTTATCTACAGACCCCTTTGCAGCTTAATTAACAGTACCATAGGAAAGTACTGCTCAGTAGCTATTATTTGAATGGTCACACCATAGGATTTCATCCACAGACTCAAAAGTTGGAAACACTTTTACAGCTTAATAAACAGTACCACAGGAAAGTACTGCTCAGTAGCTATTATTTGAATGGTCACACCATAGGATTTCATCCACAGACTCAAAAGTTAGAAACACTTTTACAGCTTAATAAACAGTATCACAGAAAATTACTGATCAGTAGCTTTCATTAATATTTGGATGGTGATAGCTAGGATTTCATCCAAAGACTCAAAACTTAGAAGAGACTTTTTGACTTGGAATTTCACGCTGGCAATGAGAAACGTTATTCACAAGTTAGTCCGCGGAGTATGAAATCTCTTCTTAGTTGGGTTTGTTTTGTTTAGGTTGCATATTATGGTGAACCGTCCATGGCGCCAGAGATATTCCTGAAAGCTTATGCCGGCGCAACAACTGAAGAGTTCCGAATGAGCGAAGATGCTCCGAAAATTGACGCCAAGAACCCTGCAGGTACCAAAAAAGAGCACATACCCAGTTATCATAGCTCTAACAATTCCGAAAAATGTTCCTGACTTCGATTGAAGTGGCATTTGTAGAAATAAATAGATAAAACAAAAATGAAACGATTAGTAGAGTGATTTTTAGTTATGTACTGCCTGATGAAAATAGCTTTCTTTGTCTAAGAAACATTTATACGCGTTTTCAAGTAAATAAGTTTTAATTGATCAAAGTGAACTAATAGTTGCCTTTCTTGTTTAAAAGATCATTTTTTTTCGATAACAGACACTATCATGGACTTATTAAATTGCTCCGAAGCTCGGCGCGCTATTTTGGACTATTATCAAACAAGTGGAGAACCACAGGCAGTCCAAGAGGCTATTATGACGTCCCAAGAAAGCGCTAGAAAAACCGTTTCCATGGACACCATGACAAAGTTGTAAGTTTGTATTGGGTTATGGGTTTTCCCGCGCTTGCATGCACCCGGTTGAACTCTTATCCGCGCTTAGCACTGGTTACCCTGTCTTTTTCCCGCGTTTAGAAACAGTTACACTTTTTGCTGCGCTTTGAACCGGTTACATTTTTTCGGGGCTTTGAAATGGTTACACTTTTTTGCTGCGCTTAGAACCGGTTGCATTTTTCCCGCGCTTAGAAATGGGTTAGACTTTTTTCTCGTGCTTGCAACCGTCAAGACGTTTTTCAGAATTCCAGTGCTCGACACCAGTTTATATCGATTATTATTTTTGGTTCCGCAATTAACCAGCTTATAACGCCCGTTACTGTCTTTTTATATTTACAGTGTGGAGGGAGCTGGAACATTCAAGAGAATCTTTGTCCTAGAAGGCAGAACTTCCGTTAGGCAAACAATTGGACAACTCTTGTATTTTCCAATGATATTTTTTACATTTGGAATTATAATAGGTAAGCTAAATCGTGATTAGCTTTAGTGGCTTATTCCTAACATTTCGCGACCATCTTTTATTCGCGGTAACACTTTTTTTCCTGGTAAGGCCTTGCTCGTTGCCGCCATTTCTCATCATAAAAACACATGAAGATCTTCTTTTTTATTTTGCTGTTTGCAGCCATAAACAGGGAAAGACGAAAAGTTCCACAGAACTTTTATGAAGGAAGAGCTTCCCTTAAAAACCACCCGTTCCTTGCATTTTATTTGTTACAAAGGATTTATTCTCTGTTCATGTTGTAGGAACTGTTTATTGGCAAGCAGAGGACAGAGATGGGATATTATTGATGTCTGCTTACTGTGTTTACTGTTGTGCCAGTCCGTTATTCCTGAGCTCAGTATTAATGGCCCACCTCAATAAAGCTCTGGACGTAAGTTTCACTTTCACGTCATGAAATTTACACAAGGTAGAACTGTTTTCTGCTTTTATATCACACTTAGATGATATTTCAAGCTGGAAATGTTCATGAAAGTGCAAGTCTCTTCAATTTGAAAGAAAAAAATTTATGTGAAAGACAGTAAGATTCGAATCCACAACCTAGATGGTCCAGTATATTATGCTATCCACGTGACCACTGAGGATTTGCTGGATGGAAGTGCAATAATTTAAGTACATATACCATCATCCCAACCCCTAAAAAAGAACCCAACCAGTTTCGAAACAATGCTTAACCCTAATCAGTAAAGGCAGTGCTTAACCCGGCCTAATCTGTTAAAAGGCAGTGCTTAACCCTAATTAGTAAAGGGAAAACTACGTTGTGTAAATTTCATGAGGTGTCCGAAGGGGCTAAGGTCGATGGGATCTAATGATAATCTCAGAATGTAAGATCGTATTGAAGATTTTATTGACCCAGGTCTCCTCGAGATCAGGCTGACCTCATTGGTTTGTTGCTGTGGTATTGCCTTCACAGTATTTTCCTTTTTGTCGTCCCTGCGCATCACTGACCGAAGGGCCGTGCATTGATCACGTGACGCTGAATAAATGGCTGTGCGGAGTATTGAGGTCTAGGCACTAGCCAAAGATCGTCTTTAGTGCATAATGGTCAATTAAATTAGCTGCCAAAAAAAACCGCGTCAATCATTGTTCATAAAGGTGAGAAATGTTCTTAAAGACGGTATTCGCCAATGTGTTTAAACTAAGTGATCACGCTGAAATAGGAAACTAACGTTACTTTTAGGCTTTTTAGCGTGGCATAGTTGACTGTTTTTTTTAATATTTCTTTAGATATTTCGCCTTGAGCGCGCTGATGGGTGTGGTCGGTCACATGAGAATGTCATTCAAACCTTTGTTCGAACAACAGCTGTATGCGTGTTGCCAGTGGTCTTGTGTTCAACTATGTCTTACTTCATGGTATGTTCACTGAAATGTCGCCGTCTTATCTCTAGCTTGCCGATCATTGGTTCGGACCACGTACGTGTTAGGTATCACTTCTTTAGCCTGAGTGTTAGCAGCGGTGGGCAGCTGTTTCAACACATAGGGCCTCATGTCATAAATCACGTGATAACAGAGTGTAACACTTGTCTGATGTGACGCATGAACACCATGTCATCACTTTTTATCTTCTCATCCAAAATTTTTAACTTGGAAAATAGCGAGTTTAATGTTGTACGTGAAATCTTCAATTTCGCTCTGTTCCTGTTCATGTAAACGTTTTTTAGCTGCCTCATATATGGCACAATGTTTTTATTCCGCTGATCGGTGAACTGAAACATGAAAAAGGGGAAATGCTTTGTTTGTTGTGAAGGAACAAGTAGCTACTCTAAAACAATTTAAAGCAAATAATACAAATAACATAACAGGGTTAGAGCGATTTTCGTATGACCTTGAAAAAAGGTTTCGGTAAGTGTTCGTTCTTTGTTTTATCAGCCAATGGATGAAAAGATCAAAACATGGCCTCTTTGTTTTCCCTTCAAATATGGAGAAGGCATTGTTCGATTGGCCAATCGTGTTGTAGTATGACGTCAAAGCGAAGTATCGGTTGATTTCTAGAAAGTTCTCGGGCATGAAGTTTTTTCACCTGAGCGTTCGCTTAACCAATGAAAAGCCAGACGCGTTTGTCTGTCCGTTCGATAAACCATTCAAATCGCTCTATTTCCGTTCGTTTGTCGTTTCTGTTTTGTTCGCGCGCTTTCATTTCAAGGTCATACGAAAATCGCTCTCGTATTAATCTCAACTGTCAGGAGGTAACCAGTTGGCTGTACTCAAGCGTGATCGAGGATTTTGATTTCGAGACGACCGACAAACAAATCCACCAAGCAGTCGGAGCGGGACTGGAACCCAGGATCGCTGTCCAGTCGGCCACGATGCCCCCCTCCCCCTTTGCTAAACCACAGGACACCTATCATGGAGTACTTCCACTTTTTACGGCTCACTTTAAATGCGGTATTTATCTCCTCCTCCAATTAACATGCGCCTTTTAATACTGGTGATCGCGGAAAACAGGACATGGAGAAGAATCCAAAAATCGATTAATTATACAAACTGTCCGGCTACGAATTGGCATGTTTGTCGTTTCATTGATCTTCGTCGCAAACTTTTTTAACACAGGTAAGCTTGAATAAAAGAAAATACACGAACATAAATACTGTTTTGGACCGTTCATTGCTAGTCTTGCTCAATTTTTTCAGTCATTTCTTATGTCAGCTCTCTCTTTTGTAGGTTATGACGTCCTTTGAATTGTGGAGGTTCTTACTAATAACAATCCTTTCACTGGTTCTAAACCAAACGTGGATTGCAGTCTACATGATGGTGATTTGTGCGCAGCCGCAGAGCGCTCATCGGATTTGTCCAATGGTGTCTGCTATTGGCGGCTTTGCGGGGGGCTTTCTAGTGCCCAGGCCTCAGATGCCTGTCGTGTAAGTGCTTAGTTGACTTCCGGCAACGATCTTCTCCGTTGATTGAGTGGTTCTAACGTTTGAGTATGTCGTTGAAATCCTGTGTTGTGACAATCTTGGGTGTGATCATTCAAATAAAAGCTACTGAACAGTATTTTCCTGTGGTGCTGTTTATTATGTTGCGCGAGGTGGTTTTAACTTTTGAATCTGTGAATAAAATCCTATGGTGTGACCATTCAAATGAAAGCTACTGAGCAGTACTTTCCTGTGGTACTATTTATTACGTTGTACAAGGTGGTTCTAACTTTTGAGTCTGAATGAAATTTTATGATGTGACCATTCAAACGAAACGTCTTGAACATTGCTTTCACATGGCGCTGTTCATTTCGCAGGGATAGAGGGCCAAAGGTTATCTTTGTTACAGTATTACAATGATGTTGCCCGCTGAAAATATATTTATTTTGTTTCCTGTCTTTTGTTTTTCAGGTATAATTTATTGTTCTATATCAACCCACAGTTTTATGGCTATGCAGCGATAACCAAAGTCTTGTTGCACAATGTTCGTCTGAAGTGTGATTACGAATCCACGTTAAACTGCATCAGCACAGATGGCAACGCTATTTTGGGCAGATTTGGATTGGAGTCCGTGAATCCTTATGAATACCTCGTGGTAAGTTTTCTAAACTAAACGGAACGAGTAGAATAAAGAATAAGCCATTCTGGGTTTCCCTCACCCTCACTTTCAAGTGCAAGTGGGTTTCATTCGACTAAAAAATTATTTTCATGTGAAATACATCACAGTTTCCCTCGTTTCCAGTCCCTTGCTTTGTAACAGAGAGGTAGCTCCAGGGCATAATATGATTTGTGTTTTTTTTTTATTCTTCCCGCCGTACCTTGCGGGCTACTCCGCTGTTACTCAAAACACAATCGTTTTGTCAGTAGACATTGGCAATCAGTTTTTATGTTGGTAATTCGTGCTGCTCTCGCGAAAGCTTTTGCACTGAAACGTCCATACCCTTATTACTCTGATGCATTGATTATCCAGTATTTTTATCTCAAGAAGTGTGTTGACGAAGGAATTTCTTTTTAAATTTAGATCATGTTGGGGATGACGGTGTCATCATTACTTCTCGCTTGGTTGTTTCTAGAAGCAAAATACTTCACTTTGCCTTGCTTCAATAAAACGTAAGTTACATCTCATTCCACCGTTAAATTATGAAGTGGGGTTGTTATTGTAAGTTTTTTGTACTATTATTTGTACGTATTTCGATATCTTTTCTGGGTTGTTGTACAAATCTTGTTCGCCTCAATTTTGTGTTCAAACTTTGAAACGGATGTCAAAATTTGAATGAAGGCAACGGTGTATTTCATTTTAAGACAACTTTTACTTTGAACTGAAAAAAACGTCAAAATGGGCCTCATGGTGACTGATATGGCACATTAGTAAAATCTTGCCTAGTTCCTAGGCCTCATTATTCCGCGCGGCCAAAGCGTTTTGGGTCACGTGGTCCGATCGAAAATGTGAGACCTAGACAAAAATCCTAGAAAGTGAGACAAAAGTGAGACAGCTCAATTGCGATGGTAAACAAGGCAAGAGTTTCGCATTTCAAGGTTAAAAATACACCGCTAAAACACACAGATGGGAAAGGAAACTTCAAAAGAATGCTTAGTTTTCTTCAAGTTGACAAAGGGAGGCTTTTCTTTATAAAATTGTCCTTCGTGGAATTCAAAATACACGAAATTTTCATCACGGCCGATCGGAGCGGTTGGCCTGTTTTGAAACGACACCAAGTAGCGAAGTTTTTGAAGAATTTTCAGGTAAATTTTGTACTCTGTAGTCGAGAAAGTGACGTATTTGGGAATACCGGTATTTTATCGTAGACGTTTTATACATTTCCAGATCGACTTGAGCGCCCTAATTTGAGATTTGTGTCGTATATTTTTTGCCATGTGCTCAGCCGATTTCACTTGCGTGAACGGATCCACCAGCCAAATTTCTGTTACGCGAATTGCTTTTAAGGATTAATTTATGGGCCTTTGAATAAAAATTTTTCGAGAAATAATTTCTTTGTCTGTTGTTGTGTGTTCTTTCATTGATGAACATAGCTCAAAACACGATCCTGAGACAGCGCATGCAAGTTGAATTTTATGCTTCTCACATTAATACATTCATCACTTCTGTGAATGTCGGCGAATTTCAAATTCTTTAAGTTATAGGATTTTACTTTTAGATTCAGTCTCTGGGCACTTTTTGCAACGCAGCTTATGTATTTTATTTGAAAGTATGGTTTTTCTGATTATTGAAGATTTGAAGTCTAATAGAACACAGAGGGTGAATGTTGAATTTACTTTGAAAATTCACGAGCGCCAAACTCCGTTAGCTCAGTTGGAATGATGAGACTGAAGGAGCAGTATCAACACTCATAGGAATATGAATGGCATTCTGATGACTTTTTAAAGCCGGTCGGCAAAATTCGATCCCGCAAATATCCACAAGGGTTGTTAAAAAAACAAAATCTCCTGTTGCTCACAACATTAACGTACATCTTTGAATTTCAAAAAGCAACGAACGCATGCGCATTCTGTTTTTGTCTAGGCGTTTCCCGACAGTTCGCCTCGGATACGTCACCGAAATGAATTGACCGAGGGGGACTGGGGAAACGCCGTACAAGGGCTAGGCAAAGTAAAATCCAACTAGTGGTCCATCGTCAATGCTGCATTCTGATTGGTTGAGCTACTACTAGGCTATATGTTATAGCCTACTAGTAGCGAAAAGCGCACGCTTTTTGGCGGCAAAAAAGGATTATAGTCTAGCTTTAACTAGCTAAAGTTTATTTTATTCTCGATATTTTTGACCAACTAGTTGGATTTTACTAAAACAATTATTCCTCTCGCCCTCATGGCCTCTGAGTCAATAGCCCATTCGGGCTCGAGGAATAATTGTTGAATATTAACCTAGTTGCTTTGGAATTCCAGTTCCACTGCGTTTTTAGGAGAAGCAGAAGAAGGAAAGGTAGAGGTTTTGGTGAAGCAGATAGACGATATCTCTTCTAAAGATGTCCTGGACGAGTTTCAATTGGAGACACCAAAAAGCTGTGGTATAGACCCACGAAGTCCCTCCAGAAGATCTGCCAAATCCAGGCTTGGTCTAATTAGCGTCAACAGAGGCTTTCATTCAGTGAAACTGCCTCCTCCAAGACAAGACCCCTTATCACCAGGGATGTTTTTTGATAGCCAACAGGTAAGTTATATCTTGTTTGAAGGAAGAAAATAGTGGTAAGATTGGTTGTCCACGAATAGCCGATGGAGCGTAGACCAAATGGGATGCAGCGTACGAACATAGCTGGCTCTATGAATTAGAGCGGAATGCGTCCATGTGTCACAGGGTTGTCTATCATTCCTGAGAAAAGTTGTCTGGATTTTAGCTGTTTGTTCAAATCTGGCCCAAACACTGGACAGCATTAACAGTTTGTTGATTCATACGCCTTTCTCTTGGGGTTTTGCAACTCAAGGAGATTGCTGAAATTCAGGCTGTGAGAAAGCGTAATGATTACGACCTTAATGATTGTATCGTGCCTCTCTTAAGTCTGAATTACTTAATAAAAATCGATTGAAAATTACTCTGTTGTCATTCCACACCGAAATTCTTTTATTATCTCAGGCAGTGGATGCAGTTGATGGACAAGATGAAGTTTTTGCCCGGCGCAGGAACCGAATGACGAGCGTGTCGGGACAGGCGCTTTGGGCGCACACCAGACAACATGTTGAAGAGAGACGAATTAGCTTAGACAAACGATTGTCCAAAGTTCAAAGCCTTGCCCGGCAGTACACGATCAAGCATTCGCAATCAGTACGAAGGCGTGCCAAAGAAAGAGCCGCCATCCCTCGTAGAACCACCATGGCTTCGTCGACGTTTAGTGAGGCCGTTCGACAGGAGTTGTCATTGAAGCGCATGGAAAATTTTCAAGATGGGCGCTCTAAAGCTGTGTTTGACAAAGAACTGGAAAAATCGTCCAGTACTCAGGGAAATGGGTTTAAAAAGTACGTGGATATCTTTGATGGAGGTATGGCTCCTGGAAGGTCAAGTGATACAAAGCAACAGCTCAGAGATGATAACAAGGAGAGGAGAAATGAGGTGAATCTGGAAGAGAAGGATGCTGGAACTGCAGAATCTCGACAGATAGAGCGCTCCTCGATAATGAGCATGCGCAAAACAAGTGAAGGTAACCTTGAGATGATATCAGAATCGAATGACAGCTCTGAAGGGGGGGAGGAGGAATCCAAGCAAAGGAAATGTGATCAACACCAAGCAACGGATTATAATAGCAAAGATAAAAGAGAAGAATCCAATACTCACAAAGATGCGATCTCCTCTGAAGTGAAGAAGCCTGCAAAAGAAAGATCTGTAAAGAGAGTCTCTATAGTTGAATTCACGGACACTCTTGATGTGTAGCTAAAGCGCGCGCCTTTTTTGCAAAAATCGAAGAGAGCATGAGCAGAAAAAGGGAACCGTGGAAAGATATTTTACAGAGTCGAGAGGTTTACACTTCTCAGATCGGGGAGCTTACCGGCAGTGGGTGTTAACATAAAAACGGTGCTTGATAATGGTTTGAAGTCGCGATGTCGTTCTTCGTTAGCCCCAGCACTCCACTTTTGATATAACAGAGCGTCCGTGAATGGGGTTCCTGTGTTCAAAAGGAACAAGGAGGGCATGATAACATTTTCAGTTATCTCCGGTGGGAATTTTTTTCTATTTTTTTTCTATCGAGGACTTTTAATAGAGGAGTGGCAGTACATGGTAACCAGTATTTAAATAATTTATTAACCCTTTAAACTCTAATATCAAAGTTCAAATTCTCATTTGTTGTCCCTATACGTTTTCAATAGTAGTGGTGAGGGGAATTTGTTGAAGTATCAATTAATTAGATTCATCGTCTGTGATCATGTTCTCAATTCTCATTACCCCTCTGTTTTAGAAAACATTCATGTCACTAGGAGAAATTTCATGCTGATCAGGGGGTTAATGTTGGGAGTCTTATGCTGTTGTTCTACACAGTAATTTTCAAGGAGATATAATAACTTCTCTAGTGGGGCTAATTTAACTCCTTACAGCGGAGTTATTTTAACTCCAAAAAGGAGTTAAAATTTCTTTTTGAGGAGTAAAAGTGACCCCAGATATTGAGGAGTTAAAATAACCCCCAAAAAGGAGTTATCCTGTACCTAAAATTTTTACTCCACTTTCAGAGTTAAATTAACTCCAAAAAGAGTAAAAACAACCCAAGTAAGGAGTAAAAATAACCCCATTTCGGAGTTATTTTAACTCCAGACTGGGAGTAAAAAGAACTCTTTTTCAGGAGTAAAAATGACCCCATTTCGAAGTTATTTTAACTCCAGACTGGGAGTAAAAGGAACTCTTTTCAGGAGTAAAAATGACCCCAAATTCGGAGTTAAATTAGGAGTTAAAGTAACCCCCAAAAAGGGGTTATCCTGTACCTAAAATTTTTACTCCATTTTTGGAGTTATAATAACTCCCTAAAAATTACGGTGCATGCTGTATGATCTATATGTAATTTTAATGACGAAATTCTATTTGCATTGTGCATTTTTGTGGCCTCTTGCAATGGTCGAAATGCCGGTCAAAATCGATCTTAATATGAATAGGGACCTTAATCGACGACGACGAGGACGACAACTTCAAAAAACAACAGGTTTAATGATCAAAACAACGGCTCTGCACGTGCATCACGCTTTTTAGTACATTTCTTTGACGTCCACTGCGCGACTACACCGTAATTTTTCGGGAGTTATTATAACTCCTTGAAAATTACTGTGGACGACGTGAAACCTCCTAATTTGACGTAATATGGAGGACGTGGACAAACGACGACGAATTTTCCGTCATCTTTTTGAACCTGAATAAAATCCTTAAGAATTCAACTCCAGGAAAAGTCGCCTGCATTTGACATATTGAGTGGGTCCAAATAGACGCGATTAAGTTTGAAATAACGCAAATTCATTTTTTTTATCGACGTTTTCACTGCTGTCGTCGTCGTCCTTGCGTAAGGCCCCTAATGCGTTTGTGAAAACGCGGTGGCGCCGGTAAACACATGAAACAGATAAAAAAGCCCGGTCTTTGGTTCTTGAATGGCACTCTTGCAATCGAGGCAGTTTTGTTTATTACGTATGCACTGTATTATTTCCTAGTTAATCGATATGACGTTGCCGTCCTGTTTCCAGCTGCCGTTTGGTTGCGTTTCTATATTGAAAACCAAACGCAACCAAACAAGGAAAACAGCACCCTCTCCCTTAAAATATCACTTTGGCAACTACCAATTAACATTCAACTGGCTTAACTCAAGCCTGCTACATGCGGCACTAGAGGCAGCAGCAAATCCCGCTCCGCCTTTTCGTGTCGCGTCAGTGGGTTTTAGTATTGAATGATGGGCTGTTCCTCGTCCATGCATTCTACAGCTAACTCTCTCAGGGCTGATTTTCAAACCAGTATTTCCGACAAACAGAAATTAATAATTAAAAGTACATGGAATACGGTGGAAGAGAATCGAACAAAAGTTGGAAAACAAACGTTCTTGAGGTAAGGATGCATGCTTTGAACATTAAATAATGGGGTTAAAAATCATTGTTGTGGATTACCTTGAATAAAAGGACGCAGTTTTGTCTAACCTATGATAAACTGGTTAAACATCTGACTTGTTTACCACACTGACTCTCAGTGATGCCGTAATGCGTTTTATCACATTGTGTAATACTTGGCTCCAAACAACGTAGGTTCTTATATCATTACATTTTCCCCACATTTTGATGTGAATTTTGTAGGTATGGTTCTAGTGCGTGATTTAGAAAAACAGGCTTTTTATTCGTTTTCAATGACCTTAGAATAAACTGTATGATTAGTTTAATCTACATACATAATGCAATTTAGGTTTCATTTCCCAAAAATAAAACAATTTCACGAGTATTTTGTTCTTGGATCACTGGCTTGGTGTATTTAAAAAGGCAAATTTTATGTAATATCCCTTTTAACTTGAGTGCTCAAAATAGTGTTACACGAGCCATGAATAAAAAGTTCAGTATCATTTTTTTGTCTGAAACGAGAGCCCATATCGAGGAAGTATCTTCGTGATTCAAAGCAGTGTCAATCTTAAATGTCTTTTGTTACTTGACCGATAGGCGATTCATTTTGGCTTAAAAAGTAAACCAATTTAAGCAAACTGCCAATACGAATTGCAAAACATCCTCTTTTAGATCTACGTAACATCCTCTCTCGTATAAATAAATTCACGAAATGCATTTTTAGGGCAGGTGTTTGTCGAGGAAAATAAATAACTCAAGCAATCAATATTTCTTAGCTTTGAAAAGTGTTTTGTTTTCTTGATGAAAGCTTGGTACACGCGTGTAGGGAGAAACGACACAGCTTGAACTTAACATGTTTTACCGGCGAATGGTTCTTCTTTTACATGTACTAATTAAAGTAGCATATTATTCCTTACCGTTTATCCGTGTATCTGCATGTGACTCATATGCGATCAGCAATATTGATATAAACAGTTTCGACAGACGCAATTACCCCTTTGAATTTTAACTAGGCTTGCATGTTTTGTAAAAATTACCTAGCTGATTAGCCTGCGAGAGCATCCGGTTGTTTCGGCCCTAGTTTCAGCGGTTCGCAGGTTACTAGCTGACTCAGCACCCAGTTAAAATATATTTTAAGCACAGAACAAAGAAGAGCATTTGGCTTTCCATTTCTCTTTTGACGCTTCTATGCTATTGAAATTGCTTTAATTTCTATTTGCGTCCGACCGGTTTTCAATTAAGCAAGACTAAAGTTGGTGTAATTACTCTAAAAAATTAGAAAAAACAAAGGAATATAATGAACCAATCAAAAATCGCAGTCCGCAATACTTACAGCGGTCGTCAACAGCGTAAAAGCGCATGTGAAAAATCGCAACTGGTTCTTACTTTTTCTGATTGGTTAGAAATGTGACGTGATATTTGTGAGCTATGCAGTCAGAGGGCGCTTTCCATTCAACCCAAAATTCCGGTAATGTCGGTTGCTACATCAAATGGACCATTTCGGTTTAGTCCGACCGGAATATTCGGGATCAGCTTTGAAGGTGGTCCTCTTTGACCGGTCTGGTCATTTTGGTCGGTCGGACCGAAATGTTCCTTTCCATTTGACAAAATTGTTGTCCCCAGTACCGCTCTTTTGTATCCTGCTTGCAAGAACAATAACCAAGCGCGCGGTGGCTTGGGTCGGGTCTGTGCAACCGGAATGTACCGTTCCATTGGGCACGCATCAACTTTTCTGGCACCAATCAGAAGCCAGAACGGCGGCGACCGTTTGGAACTGGTCTGGTAAGACATTGTCCCCAGGGGCTCTTCTCGCCGTTCTTTACTTTTCTTCGTGCCATATATTTTTCCGCCCGTTTAGACTTTTCCTCGTCCCCACTATCTGCCCCTGGGTCTCCGAGGATGTTGGGCACGTGGAATTTCCGAAATTTCAAACCGAAATTTTTGTTGAATGGAAAGCGCCCAGAATGTGTTTCGATGCAAAACCGGTAACCGGTGTAACAGCGCGCAATTATTTTCGAAACTGAACTAAAAAGAGCTGTACTAGACAATGCAACAAAAATAACATGCTCCTGTATTATTTGTGCAGAGTTTTTGAAGTGATGCCCGAATTAAAGACCAAATTTCCAGGCAAAGTTGACATAGAACAGCTCAGATCTACGCGTACATTGTACGGTCACAACAAAATATTAATGAAGAGCATAGAAAACGCAGTGGCTTCTTTGGACGACAACGAGAGTTTCGTCACATACCTTGTGGAACTAGGCCGGCGACATCAGGTCAGGCCGCTCAAAGCACAATACTTGGAGGTGAGTTTCCCATGTTTAACTGAAAATTAAGTTATTAAATTTTTTGAAGATAATAAAAGAGTAAACAAGTGAAGTGAGAAGTATTATTCTCTTTAAATTTTAAGCTAATTAAAAGACGGAGACAAAAGAAATCGTTTATCGAGTGTTGTTTGGATATCGTATCCGAAAAAACTGCAAATTGTTAATTTCTCCTTCAAAAGCATTTTCCTTGCAAAGTCAAAAATAAGGGTCACATCATTTAAATATCAGTGTGTTTGATATAGGATGAAACACTCTGTCTCGTGTTGATATACACTCAGTGCTCTCAACGACGGACAACACTCGATAGCGTTATATATGTATACGAAAAACTAAAAGTTAGGATCATGATATCAGGGGCATTTTAGTTATCAAAATTATGCTAGAAGATAATTTTACTTTATAGATATATACATATCTGAGTCATTCATATATGTGAGTCTTGATTAACCGTTTTCGTTATTTCACAATTGTGTTGTTCATGTGACATTTGTCTTGATAAGTTTCTTGCATCACTCTGAATTAATTATGTATCTTCTAATGTTCTGCAGCACCATACTGTTGTAAAATCATGAATGTCGTTCTCTCGTAGGGTGGCACTTTGTGTTTAATTATTTACAGTGTTTATTTTTGTATCTATGTATTTATCTTACAAATTTGTTTCCAGGTGATCTGTGACGTCATTGCGGGGGCCTGGGGAAAGACATTTTAATGCCGTATCCCATAAACCAAAGCTGACGGGAACAGATTGAATTGAATTGAATTGGTGCGCGCGTTGGTTTATGGGATACGGCATTAAAATTTCTTTCCTCAGGCCCCCGCAATGACGTCACAGATCACCTGGTTTTTATATGACTGTTAATCACTTTCCTGCAGGTTATATATGAAGCACTGATGTTTTCATTTGAAGACCTTTTCCAGGAGCAGTGGATTAAAGAGACTTCTGATGCTTGGGGAGCCTTATTTCGATTCATGTTTGAAGCAATCAAAGCAGGCCTTCATGATACTTAATTGCTGGTTTGCACGTGACGTCACGGTGGTCAAGAACAAAAGCATTTCCTCCTCTGGGAACTAAACTCTATTTTCATGTAAATTCTTCGAGAAAAAAAATTCTATTGTTTTGACCCCCCAACATGGCCTCCTTGTCACGTGGTTGCAAACTAAGAATTATTATCCCGGCGGGATAATGAGAGTAACTGTGAATCCGGGGCAATTTCGTCAACCCTTTTTAAAAGTCCCAACAGTAACCAACATCAATTTTCTCCTAAAAATGTCAATACACAATCAAGAGAAAAGGTTGTGAGAATTAGTAAATTGATCACCTAAGGGAGAATGCATTGATATTTTATCACATTTCCTCAACTTATTCCTTATGGAAATGTATAGAGACCAGTTTAATTGGATAATTTTTATGTGGATATGGAGGCTTGAAGGGTTAGCTTCTCACTGAATGGCTTACCAAGCAATCCTCTGCTACTATTTAAAGGAGCTGTGTCACGAAATTCAACCAAATTAGAAAATTACAAAACGCCCGTTAAATTAAGAGAAACGTACAAATAACCATTTAAAACTTTAAAGGAAGGTTAAAATACCATAACAGAAACAGCAGATGCCACGGATGGGCAAAACTGAAGAAGATTGAATTGGATTGAAATTAGGGTTTTTGAAAAGTGTTCAGCCTAACAATTTTTCAAGGTTGATCCCTTCTGCTTACAACTTCAAAAATAACACCCAGGAGACATATTTGTTTGTCTCGGATCTCTGATTTTGTCATTTACATGTAATTTTTTTGCTTCCTTCAAGTTCCATAGCGATTGAGGGCGAATAATTGGCAAAATTAAACAAAATGAACTGGACTGCCATGACACAGCCCCTTTAACTATTATTGAACGAGGCTGAGTGTCATCTGAAGAATTATGGAGATGGCTCGAGGAGGATGATATCTGACGAGGTCGTAGGCCATATTTCAGGCGGCTGAACACAGTTTTGGCAGGTTACAGCTCACAAGCTAAACCGTGGCAAGTAAAAAATATACTGATGAAAGATTTTTGATTGACAGGTAAAATTTGACATTTTCGTAGTTTCCATGGCAACATGAACGATTGAATACAACCTTAAAATTTCACTTTTGCTCAGTTCACATAACATTTGCTCATTAGATTTTCCTATAAACTTTCATACAGCTTACTATAATTAATCATCACCATTTGAAACTTATTCGACCAAATTTTCACCGATGGGTTTTTAGATAATCAATAATATAATTGTACTGTAAATATTAAATGTGTCACAAAATTGGTCTGTTCAACTTCCATTTTAAAGTTCTCATTATTTAAAATACGATAAAAGTCGAAATTCTTCCAAATATCACAAAATTTTAATGAGTAGATTTGAGAAATCGTCTTCTGTGTACCATTGCTTTTTCGCTGCCATGTTTGTTCATCTAATTTAAAAAACGCGCCGGCCTGCGAGTTACCGCTGACCTCCCGCAAAACTGTGTTCAGGCACCTTAATTTAAATGGCAAAGTGATAAAAAAGTAAAAGCTGGAATACTATTAACAGCTCAGTAAATTGAAAAGTTTTTGTCGTTTGTTGTTGTTGTCTCGTACTGTATCCACGGATCTGGTTTAAATTAATTTATGTATTTAATGATTAAAACTTATATAGCGCAACTTTCCATGGCACATGATCAAATGCGCTTTACAATAAGTTAAAAAGGAAGACTAAAATGAATAAAACTGAGGTGCTTTCAGCAGTCTTTTTATGGAGATATTATCAGTAAAATGCTGTAGCCGAACGTATCAACTGCTGAGCTTAGGGACCGGTCATTATTTATCGCCTGGGAGGGGGGGTGGGGTGGAGGATTTTAGGGGGAATCAGTTGATTTTTAGGCAAACAAAAGGGGGGATCAGCTGTAATTGAGAACCCACAAGGGGGGATCGCTGAAAACTTTAGAAGGATTCAGGGGGGACCACTCAAATTTGACATGAAGACATGGGGGGATCGAGTAATGTTATTAGGGGGGACCACTTCAATGAAGTGACATTCAAAGGGGGGATCGGCTAAATTTTACCTTGTTTAGCCCCAAATCCCCCCCTCCCCAGGCGATAAGTAATAACCGGTCCCCTAGATCTGAAAATATAAGGCGGAAGTCATGTCTGGAGTTCACACTCGTGACTGCAGGCCTCGTACCATTTGATCCTTGATAAACATGAAGAGCTTGTTCCAGGCCTCTGCTGTTTCCTCGCTCCAGCTGGATTTGAAGAGTTCTTGAAGAGTAATCATCAAAGCGGTCTTTACTGACTGGAAACGAAAACACAGGTATACTTTTATTTGTGTTTCGAAAAGGTGTGTGGTTTACCCATCAAAACTATATCAAAAGTTTGAGGGACACCTCGGTTTGCAAATCAAACGTTTTAGGTCTGGTTGGTTTTGATGGGTGGGTAAACCATGTTATTAAACCATGTTAACTATATTTTAATGTTAAACCTAGAAAGAGTTTAACATTTTAAACTTCAGACGTACTCACAAAGTCTTCTCTTCCTCCGTGGTACAAAGGAGTGGGGGGGGGGGGGGGGGTTAACGGAATCCCTCCCTCGAGTGTTTTACATGTTGCATTATTTTAAAAAGATTTTACTCTCAAGTAACACGCTGAGATATTCACCGACAGATAGCATCTGGCTTGCTGACAGTCGATTTGCCCACGCGTCCAACATCAGTTTAAAGTTCCTGATAAATTTGTAGTAGGCGAATCTGGATACATGCGAAACAACCAGCTAACGTCACTCAGACTCACTTACATCTAGGTGTAGTGGTTTTGTAGGTCGATCTTTATGCCTTCGACCAAGTTCCTCCAAATAGGCGGCTAAAATCTCGGCGTCATCCATCGCCGACACTGCATTTTCCAAAGCTTTCATTACGCGCTTTGCATGCCCATATAATTCTTTGGTGTTCTCAATGTCTGATAGCGAGAGGTCTTTAAATTCTGGGAACAGGCGCTTGTATTCAGGATTGTTTTCAAAGAGTCTGCCAATATAAAAGGGTATCAAATATATTCATCAAACCAATGGACAAGATTAGCTAAGATTCTTTTCTCTTCGAAAAAGGGGATGCTTTTCCGATTTTTCTTGAGGGAACTGGGCAGCTGTACACTCAGGGGCACCCAGTGACTGATTTTAGCGCCACTTGAATACATTTCTAGAGATCTACTCTGGATAGCCTAAAAAGTGTTTTCAATTCATGTAGGAGGAAACCGTCGTTGGGTGTCCCTATACACCGGTGAGTTCTCGAAAGTCCTTGTTTTTATCGGCATTTCCGGCGCGGTTTAACTGTTGATGACAGGCGAAAACGCTTGTAGATATAGATGGTATGCATGCAAGTCGTGTGCCTTGTTATCTGGTACAAATACACTTACTTCAAAAAGATCCTCTTCCCCACATAACTCTTGCGTTGTTCAACAAACTCCCATGTTTCTCGAACAATTTTTTTTTTGAGCTGCGGAGAGTTGAATTGAAGCTGTGTATTTTTCTTGAAGCTCTGCTGACAAGGACGATCCGCAACCCATGCTTAGTATAGCTTTCTATCTGTCACTGTCTTCGTTCACGAAGGAACTTCTCACACTTTACACTTCACTGATGCCTAGGAAAACTCTAGTTATAAGCGAGAAGAGCCAGCAACACTTTTTAATGCTATGTGCTTTCAATAAATAATCTCGTACTTATAAATGTTTTCAGTACATGTTTAAAGACAGGAAACAGGTTTGCAAACAATTGGTTTTCCTAGACTTCAAACAACCTGTCATAAGTTTCGTGATTAATTTCCCTGTAATATATTAAGCACCAAGTTATAGCAGACCATGGTACTTGTCATGATGCACGTACGAACCCTCTATGACACATTTTACATTTATGGTGGCCGGATTTTTTTTTTCAGTGTTGTATTTTAATGGAAAGTCTCTTTTTCACCACAGTATGCTTCTCTAAGGCCCGGTTCAGACGCCGAACTTTTCATATACCAAACCTGATGCATAAATTATTATAACGTATTTTGTAAGTAGTTGGACTGAAATGAGCATTTTTCTCCTTTTGAATTTAGTTCGGCTGGAATTAAGATCGGCGTCTGAATCAATTCAGTCGGTCTAATAATTTGGGTCGGCCTTAATTCGAATTAGGTTCGGCTCATGAAAAGTTCGGCGTCTGAACCGGGCCTTAGCCTAAGAAAACTAAAGATAGATTATTTTTCATTAATGTTCATTATTAATTATTCATTTTAAATATTTCTCCGTTTCTGCATGCTAATCGGGACAAATGCACGATGATGTCATTTTACTACAATTACCAGAGTCCTTCTGTGTGTTGTTTTTCTTTTGCAATTTAGCGCTAGCTGTTGTTGTTTAAACCAAAGCGGGATTGACAAATGTCAAAAAGAAAGCAAAAACGAAATAAATTCTGGTAGTTGTAATCAAAGCATATCTGCAAGAATGTTGGGAGGTGATGCTGAATAGCTCCATATGTGTACATATTATCAAGTAGCGGTCCCAGGCAGGATCCTTGAGGAACGCCTCATTCTAAGTGGAAGCGTATGGATAAGATGCCAAATACCCAGTCACCTCCCGCCACTAAGTTTTGATGTGATTTAGTGTTACGCCGTTACAGAAATACCAGTCTTTCTATGGAATATTCTAAGCGAAACGCGACGGTGGATGGTATCAGTGGCTGATTAGGTCCCAAAATAAGGACCAGACGGCACATTGCTTGTGTATACTCTTGCTATGACTGCAGGCCACGTATCATTTGATCTTTTACAAACATAAAGAGCTTGTTCCAGGCTTGTGCTGTTTCCTCGGTCCAGCTGGATTTGAGGAGTTCTTGAAGAGTGGACATCAAAGCGGTCTGCATTGACTGGAAACGAAAACACGGGTAAGTTTCAATTTTAAAGTATACAATGTTTAGATATCACAGTTGACAAAATTAAAACTGAAGGGCTCAGAACATGGTAGTCTTAACTCTGTTTTAATAAACGTTCCTAACAGTTTTAGCTGGGTTAAAACCCTTGGGCAATCTAACCCCCGAGAGGAAGGCAGTGTCCTATATGAAAGGGGCGGATGCTTATCGCAAATTTTGAATTAAACCCCTAAAGGAGACCAATCTGGCCGCCCCCGCACAAAACTTCTTTGAGTACCCCTGTTCGACCCTTCGGGCCTCAGTTTGGTCTAAAAATAAGGGATCACTATACCTTTTTGGGAAACTGCCCACCTACCCCTCCCCTAAGCCAACATTAACACTTACTTTTCACCTAGGGCAAAATGTTGGTTTAGGGGAGGGGTAGGTGGGCAGGGCCCCTCGCCTGGATCGCCACTGCCTCTGTGAAACCGTCTGATACGTACATACACAACCAGCTACGTTCTCTAAAACCCAGTTACATCTAGGTATGCTGGTTTCAAAGCTCAAGCTTTCCTGCCAAGTTCATTAGAATACGCGGCAAAACTCTCAGCATTGTCCATATACTCTTCAAATAGCATTTGCATCCGTCAAGTCATTTTTCCTCCTCTTGCTATGTGCTCAGACAGTAGTTTGGCCATTTCTCTGATAAACGTGCGAATTTTTTCGCCTTTTTCCCACTAAAACAGGCTTTCTCGGTCGGCGTCCCTTTTTATGGCGATATCCTGTACTATTGACATCACTTTGAAAAATATTGCAAAGGTCATCCAATTAGCCGGGAAATTTGAGCCAATCAGAAACGGAGAAATATGTTGAATTAATAACAAATCAATGCTATTTTGAAAAAACCAAAACGAAAAAATTGTAAGACATTAAGACCCACTTACATCCAGGTATGCTGGTTTTAAGGCGCGAGCTTTGTGCCTCCTGCCAAGTTCATCCAAATACGCCGCAAAGCTCTCGGCATCATCCAACGCCGACACAGCGTTTTCGACAGCTTTCATGACCCGCTTTGCATGCCCATATAGGGCGTTCGTCTTTTCCAGCTCTGATGGCGGAACGTCTTTGAATTCTGGAAACAGGCGCTGGTATTCAGGATTTTTTTCAAAGAATCTAAGAACAAAAAAGTATCTGATGTCCTTATCTAATCGAGGGATAGTGTCCCTTGTGTTCTCTGATGTAATAGAGCGATTTTCGTATGACCTTGAAAATAGGTTTCGGTAAGTGTTCGTTCTTTGTTTCATCAGCCAATGGATGAAAAGATCAAAACATGGCCTCTTTGTTTTCCCGCCAAAGAAACCCTAATATGGAGAAGGCATTGTTCGATTGGCCAATCGTGTTGTAGTATGACGTCAAAGCGAAGTATCGCTTGATTTCTAGAGAGTTCTCGGGCATGAAGTTTTTTCACCTGAGCGTTCGCTTAACCAATGAAAAGCCAGACGTGTTTGTCTGTCCGTTCGATAAACCAATCAAATCGCTCTATTTCTGTTCGTTTGTCGTTTCTGTTTTGTTCGCGCGCTTTCATTTCAAGGTCGTACGAAAATCGCTCTATATCAAGCATGAGACGCAGTGTTTCATCAACAGAACCCTAATATTCACATATAAATACTCCCTACTAATCTTCATACATTTCTATGGAGAATTAGTTGAGAGAGTTTGATAACAGATAAAAGCATTTCCTCTTTAGTGATCATTTTATTAACCCTCACAACCATTTCCCTTGGCAACATATGGATATTGTTAGGAGAATATCGATGTTGATCACTTTTGAGTTAGTCTAGCAGATATTCTTAAAATAGCATTGGCATCCATCGAGGTGTATTTTTTGCTGTTGTCGCTATGTGTTCAGGCAGTAGTTTAGCCAGTATTTCTCTGAATGAAGTATGAAATTTTTCGCCTTTTTTCTACCAACGGAGTCCCTTTTCTGGTGATACCCTATATTAGTATTCACCAAATCGGTGAATAGCAATTTTCGCGTGTTTTGATTGGTCCCCGTAACTCGGAATATCCTTGGCTATTCACTGTTTTGCGACCGAAGCCAGGATGGCGTCTCGTTTCGAGACATTTTCGGAAGACGATATTTGTGTGATAAATGAAGCAGTCGTATAAACAAATGCCAAGAAAGTAACGAACTTTGGCTTTTCGTCGATTACTGGTGGGTAGAAAATTATGAAGTGAAGTGAAGTGGCCAATTTAACCACATGCCGACAAAAAAGAAAAATTCGAAAAAAAAATCAATTCAAACCATGCGTTAGCGTAAAATTTTCTCCTTTTACGATCTGAGCCAATTGAGATTAATTTCTATTGCCCGTTATTATGTTCTCGGCAGAGTAGTTACAGAGGTTTATCCCTCAAAATAATCGGATAAAAATTGGTTGTCGTTTAGTATAAGTATAAGCCTGAAATCAGTGCCTTCATGGAGTAACATCATAATAAAATTGGCATGGTTTAATTCTCGTAAATGCTTTTGTCAGAAGAACAATACACCAGCTGCTTATGTGATGTGCAAAATATAAACCAAAACGAAAATTTCCTAATGATGTTTACACTCTTTTTCTGTCTCGTGATAGAAATATATCATCAGTGACCTTCTATTTAGCTGGTGGTTCTTGTAGGTACTTAGTTGAAGGGTTTAACTTTTCTAAACGTTCATTGCACTCTTTAAAAAAAGAAAAAGAAAAATGAGCGAACAAAATAGAACTTCTGTACGCTTTCTATTCATCTACACTATGTTCATCCCATCAACAGGAGTGTACGTAAGCTACACACCGGGTATTTTGTCTTTCCAGTTAAAAACTTAAGCTCAAGTGAAACGAAGTAAATGTCATTTAAATGCCTGCAGCATCCTCCTTTTAGCTTATGTTTTTAATCACTTAAATATTCATTGGTATCATCACGGGTTTCTAATCAGATACAATTCTAGCTATTCCTTCATAATTTGTACGCCGGATGTTTTAGACGAAAGATTTCATTGCTAAGACGAACTGAAAGAGCTCGCGTGTAAATTCGACAAATTTTTCCTGAGTTAAATAGCTGAGAAAGAGAATATTACTCTCAATTATTTGTATACATTTTTAAGGCTGGTTTTAGTCATGCATCTTCACCAAGGGCTCAGTTGGTTTCTACAAACCGATATCAGTGCAATCAACGGATTTGACATTACTTAGAAAACGTCGTAGACATTTTTGCCATTCTCGTATTTTCCAGTTCATTCATTATTACGTGTGGATTATGATTGTTAATTATTACACGTTGTGAGCTACTGTAATTACAAACAGAGTGCAAGCAACTAATAAGAACTGTTTATTTTAATTTTTGGCTTCGTGGGTCAAGTAATAATGAGATAAAATTTCCAGATTAATGCGAAGGAAGAGAAGAAACTATTTCAATAACCCCCGGCGCTATAAATAAAAAGGCAGTTATTAAAAAACAAATCATTTGGTACATTTGAGTATCTTATCACCTGCAAAACTAGAACAGCTTCTCTCGTTACTGAAAAAAGATGGGTAAAAAAGACGATAATTCTCTTAACTTGTGAACGTAACCATGAACACTGTTTGATACAAATTATAAAGCTATGCTGCGTGGGTCTGGGTTAGTGGATTACTGTCTATAATGACGGTCTTGTTTGCTTTTTTTTTCGGTTTATAACACGCCATTTGCTTCAATGGAGTACCGTAAAAAATGAATTTGTTTTCGATTTTTGTAGCTAAAATAATCTTAAAAATTGCTGGATTAAAAGTCGCAAAAAGGGGCAAAAAGCCCGAGACATGTCATGTCCTGACAATCCATTTTGGCTTGCATATGAATTAAGTTCGTCAGTCAGTTTCAATTCAGATTCCAACCACTTTTAGTGGCGACATTTGCTTCAGCCTGTTACGTTGTGATAAATGGATAAAGGAGGAGCTTGGTTTCAACAGAGCATTAAGCAAGGTAAAAGCTAACCTACTGTTGAATAATAAAGCTTTTCTGGAACATTCCGATCAATATTTGCTTTTCTCTTTTCGCGATGGTCCTTTAGTTAGATTATCACTTATCAGTGCCGAAATAATGTGACTCCTGAGGACCTTTAACTTATTCAAGTTATCTAGCAACTTATATACTTACTTTAAAAACGTCTTCTTTCCCACATAACTCCTACGTTGTTCCACAAACTCCCATGTTTCTCGAACAAGGTACTTTTGAGCTGCAGAAAGTTGAATTAAAGCACTGTTTTTCTCTTTAAACTTCACAGAAGATCCGCACCCCATGTTCTATATAGTGACAATCACCTAAATAGGGAAAAAAACAGAACAGCTTGAATTAAGCGTCTTTAATTTCAGTCGAGCAATCAACTTTCCTACTTGCAGGCTACAATACAATGTAGTAATATTTACGAGAAAATTGTCCCTTCCTTTGTTCATAGGGGAAAGGCTCATTCCGGGATTGCAGGAATACATCTTTCACCTTGCAACGGTTTGTGCTGTTTATAAGTGCGCCCCTAAAAGTCATCAGTGCACTTTTAAATAATTAACAGCAGGAACTATTAATCTTAAAATGAACATTACTTGGTAACGTAGGTCGGGTCAGTTCATTTCCACTTATCTAGCCTCGTCACAATTTTTATCTTTCAATCAGTGGTAGCTGCAAGTCGAAAAATCTATATTTGTAATTTCTTTTCACGAACGCGTTCGCAACAGTCAGAGTATTAGCAAGGTTAGTGAGTTAATGATTCAAGTACAGTGTACCGTTTTGTGCGACAGATACATAATAACGTGCTGAATTTTACTGTTTCAGTTATTTTGAACGGCTGGTTCTTGTCCTATTCAAAATTTCACCGATTCTCTGGCGATCGCTTTTTATTTGCAGTTTTTGCCTCGCTTTTTTACTCGTTTCTTTTCGATTCTATTTGCAAAACTTGTTTGGAGTATTTTGTCTACGCTTCTTTCAACTTGGAATTAAATGTCAACATTTGGTTTCCGTTGTTTTGAAGTGTTCACCATCAACAATTATCAGTATCAATTTAAAGCCGCCATAGTTTTCGAAGCTAGGCGGAATAAGTAATTGCGGGTACTGAACACTTTCTCATTTGATAAGCAGTCCGTTAGGCATCGAGAAAAATTCCCCCTTTGGGGAATCCTCTCAGTAAACCCTCATATAAGCTGTATCGATTAGGTAGAGAGGCCTTATTTGGCTAGTTGCAATATAGACTCACGGTTTTTTCAACTTGTGAAAATAAGGCAACTTACCAAGGTTTAAAGTGATACGTCAAAACAGAGCGGATATATTGCTCCAAAAAGCCGCGAAATTTTACGAACGTTTGTAAGAGGGGGGTGGCACGAACCTACCCCCCTCCCCCCACACCATACAAACCGGGTCCGTAAAATTCCGTGACTGCGCATGTGCGGAGCTATTATATCTCCCTTAGTTTTCGACCAATCACTTTCAAACTTGGCCGGCAACCTTATTGATTTTAAGGCGGTTTTTTCCGCCCAAAAGTTGAAAAAACAGTAGAAGGGTTTTAGATCGGGTTTTGCAAAATTGATATAAGCATTTTTCGTATTGGATGAGGTTTAACCTCAAGCTGTCAAGTTTACTTAAGTGTAGGTGTATCATGTCTGGGATCCTCAAGTGGATGAATGACATCTCCAAACTCATTCATAAATAAAGCAATGTTATGTCTGCGTTAAAGCTTCGTTAAGTGTCATTCTTAAGCGATCCAAAAGCCGCAAACATATTTGTATCAATTGAAAAACTAAATATAAATGTCCATAGTTTGGTTAACCATCACTATGCAATTGTTAGGTAACACTATTAACAATGCTTTCTGTTTGTTAATGGCTGGAATGAAAATACACAAGAGCCATAATAGGACCTGTCCTATTATGATCTCTTGAAATGCATGGATTATTGAAAGCTCATCTATAGTCATTTTAAGAATGAATTTTCGAGAACATTAGTTAAACACAATTCTTTGTAGGATCAACATGGGAAGAAAATCAACCGTTTTTATATATATAGTGTATTTGTTCGTTGTTGCTAGAAGGATGACAGGAAGTTTTAAGCGAATTTGGAATGACATTAAAAAAAATGAAATATGTTAATTTTCCACGAATAAAACTGTCAGAAAACTGTTAGAAGAAGGAACATATTTGCTTTAAAATATTTAAAGTTTTTAAGGTTAATCTGAACCGTTGCCAATTTTGTTTAATGAAAGTCATTCTTCCATCTTGGTTTAGTTGTTCTTATATACGTGATATTTGTAGTAATTTTAAGTTTCCTGTAAATGTTTTTTTAATCAATCGTAAAAATAACCCAGAAAACATCTGTTCTGTACCGTAAGCGCCATGCAAATAATCTGAAACTGAATTTCATCTGCATCGACCAATATGTACCCTCTCAAAAGGGATTTCCGAATCCATTTTGAAAAGAAAACAAACTTGTCCGCTGCCAGCTCGCTTGGGCAAGGTTAGCGCTGTTGGTTGACTTGAGTAATTTTGCCTGTGTAATTTGCTGAGAAAGCGTATTAAGAGTACTTTGCTGAAGAAAAATTCCAAGGAGTTAAGAACCACAGTCAAAGGTAGTAGTTCAAAGGGATTATGTTGAGTACGCGACAAATATGGTACAGCTGTATATCGATGTCATAAACCTAGTTTACATATGTTAGTAAGCCACCGTTTATGAATAGACTCAACACATATTTTCTTGTCTTACGCAGAGCTGAGAGTCAACGAAGCGCTCCCTTAGCAATTTTGTTACATCATGGGATGTGCGTCCTCCTTGAGTCACAAAGCAGGTCACATCTCCTTGCCTCTTTCTGAGACTCAGAAATCGCTGGTAAGAGAAACGTGGGAAACAGTCGATCAGCATAAAAACAACGTCGGAAAGAAGATGTTTCTAAGGTAACCTGCGTTAAATTTTGAGCTGGATTTAATCTCGAGACTTATCACGAGCATATTTTATCTCAGTGCAGTTCGTAGATCTACATTGTGTGTTTGTTTCCCAGGCTGTGCTATGAGATGATTTCGCCGAAAATAAGGATCAGTTTTATTTTTCCCAAAAAACCTCACACCCTTCACCGATTTTCCCCGTTTGTCGTTTCCTAAAATATCTATAGGTTGGTCATGTCGTTCTTTTTTTACAGTACCACAGAGCATGAACATGTTAAGCGCGTGCAAAGCCGTTGTGTTGCATTAATTTAATTTCTTCGCCCATAGTCTGTTGCTAGTCCGATCGCTGGCTTGGAATCTACATTAAGTCAGTCTTTAAAACACAAATGCATGGTGTGCTTTTTTCATCTTATCGCCTATCTAGAAATGCAATACGTTAGCGATGCTTCTAGTTTATTCTATAATAAATGAGGATAATGGTGTATTCTCGATGCGCAAAATTAACACAATCTGACGTTCTACTTTAGCTAGAGGGAGACCGTCTTGTAGTCAATGTGGACTGGTAAATATGACGTCGAAAAATTTGCTGTTGATTTTTTTCCACTCTTAAGAGTTGGAAGAACCGTGGCCTATGAAGATATCCTTGCCACCTGAAATCAATTGTACCTGTTACAAGAAACCGGCTGTATGTGTACACTTAAGCTCTAGATTTCTTTGTAATTTACGGGTTTTTCGCACGAAGTGCAGATTTTTTTTTTTCGTCGATTTGATCTTCTAATTCCCGGCCAGTTTTTAGTTATTTTAAATGTTTTAACTCGAATATCAGGTTTTATTTGAACAGTAAACAGGCAAACAGGGAAAATTCGAGAGAACAGGATCATGAAAACACTGCCGGATACCAGGTGTTAAAAACTTGCTCAACGGTTTAGCATTCAGTGGTATCAAGCTTTCACGTTAAGCCTATGACGAGTTATATATATTATGTAGAAAACTGGGTCTGATTTTGCCGGAACCAGCCGTGGAAACATAAACGGAACTTTTTGCGTTTTGACACATTTCAAGAACGACGGCGACAAACAAACATACAAATTCTCCACACTGATATTCAAACATTTCCTTATAGATAATTTGAGAGACTTTAATAAAAGATCAAAGCATTCTCTCTTTGGTGATTAATTGATTAATTCTCCTAACCATTTCTCTTGACAACGTATGGGCATTGTAAAGAGAAAATTGATGTTAGCTCTGAAACGTTTTTGCGTAGCTGTCTGTGTAGTTTTAGGTAGAGATCTTACACAAGTATCTCACCGTGAGATATTGAAAGATATTTTGTACCGCGTTCAAGTACCACCTCGAAATCAGCTCAGTTAACGAAAAGCGACTGGGGATGAAATTTTGAAAGCTTTGGCTTTCGTCCACGAAGTCAAAAGTAGATATGATCATGCATGTATTTTTAAAATGTCTCCACTCTGTGACTTACTCTGGAAATTAAAGGTGGTGACACAACACTTAACTGAATGAAAGAAACGAAAATAGAGACTAAAACTGTGTGTTTTTATTTGGCGACATATTTCGAAAACGACAGAAAGCAAATAGTTGTAGCTAAACAAACGTTGGTACGTAACGAGTCGAGAGGGTGCATGAAAAAAGCAATAAAATATACGGAACGTTTAACCAGCCAAAAGTATTTTAAGAACGTCCAGGAGTTTTCTAACAGGTAGCTTCATGCTAAGAAAGTCCATATTGAAATTAAAAAGTCGCCTAAATTGTCTTTTAAAATATCAAAATTAATTAAATATACAAAACAACAACTAAGGGCTTTTGTTGGCTTTCATTTTAAATTGTCATACTTCAAATGGACTACGCTTTTAAGATTTATATTATCTTCTATAGTTTATTTTCATAATTTTTAAAGAAGAGCGCAAAAAAGCGTTGGAAGCGAATATTTTTTACGGAGAGTGCTTGAGATCACTCCTAACCTTTTTTCAACAGAAAAGATATAATTTTTATTTCAAAATTCTGCTTTTAATTAACTAATAGGCAACGAAAAAAGCACCTTGCCTTCGTCAATCAGTTTAAGAGAAACATGAATAATACGCCAAAGTGAAAAATATTACCTCATGTCAAGCTGCGGTAATGCTTTCGGGCGAGTTTACGCTTTTATTTCGTAATTTAACTTTCTTCACATTTACAACATCTATTTTCAAAAACTCGAATTTGTGGATCATCGATCCAATTAACTACTACAGCCTCCCTAGGCAGTCTTTGTCATTTTCATGAATACAACACTTTTAGCTTAAGAGGGAAATAATCAGCCCCCCAAGTAAAAGCCACTGTCATCACCTGGTGTTAATCTTTTGATTTGATGTCATTTGCAATTAAAACTTTGCTAGAGTGGATGCGCTGTCTTATGAGTAGGAAGTTTAAGATATCACGACGAGGAGGGCCACGAAAATGTCGCTTAAAAAGTGAATTTGCGTTCTTTCAATCTCTATCGCGATTACTTCATTTCATTTACTTTGAGAAATGTAAGCAAATTCTCTCCGGCTTTTTGAGCCGAATTCCTAAGAATCATATTCAAGTTCAGAAACAGAAGGAAAATTTAACCGTCGCTTGATTACGTCTTCTATAAAACGTGAAATTAGGTATTTTCCCGTCGTCAAGTAGTCGTGCAGTAACGACAAAGAAAAATGTGCAAAAAGCGGGATGCACGTGCAGAGTTGTTGTTTTGCCTATTTAACCAATTGCTTTTTTGGCGTTCTCGTTGTCGTCGCCGTCTTGTCACCTTAAAGTCCCTAATAGTGTTTATTCTGAGCAAGACAATGGTCCCGGCAATGTAGGTGGCCTTCTTTCCTCTAATTAAATTTTCCGTGGGGCCTAAATATGGAAACGTGAAAAAAATTTAAGGAAGTGACCTTGACGTCGAATGACAGCTGTTGATTTCACGACAAACCATTCAATCAGAAGCGTAGCTACAATCATTTCCCGCCTAAAAAACGCACTATACGCATGGCAGCTACCACGGTAAACCACCTTCATTTTTACTGTTTTCACTTGGTCAATGTGTATCACCTACCATTAAAAACAACTTGCCGGCCACGATATGTATATTTACCATTTACCAAATCAGTTGATAGCAATTTGCGCGAGGTTTTGAATGCACATGGATCTCGTAAATCGCAATATTTTTGGCTCTTCACTATTTTGAGCCAGGAGTGAAGATGGCGTATCGTTTCGAGGGAACAGTTTCGGGAGAAGACGACAATTTAGCGACAACTGAAGCAGCTGTACCAACAAATATCAAAAAAGTGACGAAATATGGCAGGTAGAATATAATTTCCCTTCTAGATTTGTAAAAGAGGAGAACAATGTAAAAGGTCACTCGACATATCCAAGCCCGGAAGCGATGCCAATTTCAAGTAAACAAAAGCTCTCACTAAGCGACGTCTTTTACTTTCAAAAATTACCTTTTTATTCTTGTCCAACTGATTTGGTGAATACTAAAAGACCTATCGCTCTCATTGTCGTTGCATAGCACTAGATATATACCTTGGAACTTGGCGCCTCGGTATATAACCACCCGTATCCACCTCCTGCGAGAAGAACAGTTGGGTAAAATATTGAGTGAAAAATACCGCAAGAGACCGCTTTTCCTACACTGTTTGTAACAATTTGTCTGTATGTTCCGAACTTTTAGATTCTTTGAGCTAAACCCTGATTACCAAAAGCTGTTTCCAGAATTCAAAGAAGTGGAGCCATCAGAACTCGAGAACACTACGGCGCTCTACGGTCATGCGAAGAGAGTTATGAAAGCTGTCGAAAATGCAGTCACCTCATTGGATGACGCGTTCAGCTTTGCTGGCTACCTCGAGGAACTGGGAAGGAGACACAAGACTCGCTCATTAAAACCAGCCCATCTTGATGTAAGAAACACTGAATAGTAACCATCTTAGTGAATACCTTCCAAGAATAGGGAAAGTGGATGCCTAATGTTTACCATAAATAAGCATCATTAACAACTAAACTGAATATTTAAGCTTTCAGTGAGTAAATATTTGACTCTTAGATAACGAGATTGAGTAGTCTAATCTATTCCACATTTCAAGTTGTGGATGAAGATACAGTAGAATCTTGATAACTCGAACTCGGATAACTCGATTTCCCGGCTAAGTCAAACTAAATTTCCTTTCCTTTGATCAAAATTTCACTGGCCGATAACTCGAACTGCTTTTCGTTTCCCTTCAGAATTCGAGGTACCGGGTTCTACTGTATACAAAGAAAAAGCCTTTTTTACACAATTTAAATTTACAAAACTTCTTTTGCTTGTCAAAAATAAACAACCAAGTTTGTTCAAATAATTGTGTCTAATATAAAGTACCTAAATCCCTACTTGCATTTCTGGACATAGTGCATGCTTGAATGGTAACAGCATAGGATTTCATTCAACATGAGAGAAAAACCAGGGACGAGATTTGATCTCATCCACAGATTCAAAAGTTACAACGGCAAATCATCTGACCTTATGTCGATCAAGGAGTAAAAATTTTCAGTCTTTCATTCCCTTTCTTTCACAGGCAATGCAAGAATCACTAATGTTCACTTTGAAGGAACTACTGAATCACCAGTGGACACACGAAACAGAGGAAGCGTGGAACAAGCTTTTCCGTTTTATTTCATCGACGATGTTAAAAGGCCTTCAGTCGACGTGAAAAGAAAAAACTTGCTCTATCCGCTCTCCTGGTCTTTGCGGAAGAGCTTTCATTTCTCACATCATATAACCCTGCTAAGATAGCTTTCCCAGTATACGGCGATCATTGCAAAAAATGTTACCGGGCAATTTTCTAAATCCGCCATATTGGACTGATCCGCCAAAATGTCAACTTGGCATTTTCTTTTTATCACAAGAAAAAGGAAAAATAATCAATAGGTCGAACAACTGAATAACGAATACCGGCGGAAGATTTTTAAATCATGTGACTTTAAAAAATTCATGCTGTAATGGAATTGTCAGTTTTTTGGAAAAAGGATATTTGACTTATCGGCACTTATAATTACTTCAATTCCAACAAAAATTTATACGATGAGCCAACGAAGGAAGTGTTTCTTTATATCAGTTTTTGAAAAAGAATGTATTAACCGCTGTCTTCGGGAAATGAGGCTTGATACACAATTCTCTTTTTCACAACTTCAGTTTTTAAAACATTTCTCAGACAGAAAAATATGTATATAAGAACGTTCTTTCTTCAGACCTGTACGTCTGCCCTAACGTGATGTGTTATGCTTATCTTGTAAATAACCAGAACCCTGTAAATAAAATCTTTCCTTCATGTAACGAATGTCAAAAGCTGAAAGGATATGATTCAGTCATTCTGAGTTTTATTTCTTCTCGGCTCTCTTGATATTCACCAAACACGGAACAGGGTGTTTTATCCGATATGGAACACTCCTAGATCTTCGCCTAGTATTTGACAGCATGTCAAAGAAGAATCTTAAGCAAACTTTCGCAAGATTTTGTCTGTGGTAACTAGGTTGCGATATTCAAAACTCCTTTACGGTTTTCATTTTCGGCGTTTTTTCTGTTCAAGAGTTATAAAACAAGCTTGAAAAATATAGCTTGTAGATAAACGCCAATGATGTTAACCAAATAAAACCTCTAAAGTAACAACGTTACATTGATGCTACGTTTAACAAGTCCGTTTTTAATGGTATTTGAGATCTTTAGTTATCAAAAAATGAAGCTTTGAGTTTAAAAATGGAAAAAGTTAAATCGAAAAGTTAAAAAGCAAATTGTTATAAGAACTGAATTGTACGAGTGAGACTGAGAATGAACCATGATGCACTTGAAATACTGTGTTTGAACTCATTGCGCACAAGTATTTTGCGTTTTTCAACTCTTGACTGACCAATTTCCACAGAATTTACAGTGTAGTTTGTTAAAAAAGCTGCCGGCAATGGTTTACATATGAAAAATATTTGAGGAAGTTGTCGTTCCTCTATATCTCTTGCAGCAATGACAATCAGCACCGGTCGAGTAAAACATCAAACCGTGAGATATTAAAAAGAATTTGAATACTTGAAACTGAGAAAATCCTGTTTCCCAAATGAAATTTTTAATTGTTTGGTTTTGTAAATAGATAATCCATTAAGTTCAGCTTAGTCAGGTGATCTGTGACGTCATTGCGGGGGCCTGGGGAAAGAAATTTTAATGCCGTATCCCATAAACCAACGCGCGCACCAATTCAATTCAATTCAATCTGTTCCCGTCAGCTTTGGTTTATGGGATACGGCATTAAAATTTCTTTCCCCAGGCCCCCGCAGTGACGTCACAGATCACCTGGAGTCTTGTCAAAATACATAGCGCGTTCATTGTGAATTTCTCTAAGGTTTTTAACCTCTATTTTTTGCCTCTATCCCTTCGTTCCGTTAACTTTGTTTTATGGCATTTCAAAAAATTCAAAATGCACCATTGAATCTTCACTGGAGATCATTTTTTTTTAAGCTGCTCAGTTTAATCAGTGATAATTTCTGAATCACATGAAGGCTGAAATTATTGCCAAAGACTCCGAAATACCAGATAAAATCTACATTATATTAAATAAGGCAGAGATCACCTTCACATATGTCATAAAGAAAAAGAGGTATAAATATACCTTTCAAGTTTTTTTGCCTTTTTTTCTGCTCAGCCGATGGTCTTCTGACAAATATGTTGCCACAGCAAGAAGTCCAAGATAGTGCTTTTCATACACTTTATCTGATCATTATTTTTAAAGCCCAGAAAATCGACACAAGGCGTGTAAACCTTGTCGGACCGACGCACTAAAATACGTAAATTATGATAGCGTAAATATGCAGTTCATCATGTATCTGACGGAGTGTATGAACTCTTTTTACAATAAAAACCAAACACCTTTTTAGAGATTGGTGTCTCATTCAAGTTTTGTATCCGTCGGCTGCCAATGTTTTGACCAGGGCAAAATAAATTTCTTATTTGCTAATGGACCTTTTGTGAGCTTCAAGTCTAATTTGAAAAATGAATTTTTCTAAATGAAGAATTAATTATTTGGAATTTAGTTACGCTTGCTCTAGCTGTGCACCGAAAAAAAGTAAGTACGTTCCCCTGTTAAATTGAGCCCGCGCAGAAAAAGTGAAAATGTTCTAGAATTGTAATAAAGAACACGCTGAAGTGCGGCATGTCGGTCAGTTGTGTGTAATTCAGTTCGAGACTGAATTACACACAACTAGCGCAAATAATTAGTGAGTCTGGTCATTAAAAAGGAGAAATTCTGAGAGGTAATAGTTCAAATTGAAGTTGGATTTTCCTTCCGATTGCCAGTTTAGTATGCTTGTGTAGAATTTCATTAGGCGGAAAATGAAAAGACCGGATAATCAACTGATAGATCTGACAGACTAACCCGTGAGCTTACGTTTACTGATATTGAAATGGCTCAAAACAATTTGCGTTGCCTGATCAATGGGAAGCTTTTAAATGAATTGTGTTTTACCGAGACTGCTTCTAATCACTGACGTTGCTAATGAACACGAAGTAGCTTGTTTTAATCAGAAATATAACAGCGTAAAGAGAGTTGCGGTCTGATGTTGCTTTAAAAGCTTCTTTGTTCGCCATTGGAGGTTTTTTGATGGTTCTACTCCCTTTACCGGTAGATTCATTTTATTTTGGGGTCGGAAATTGTGAGTTTCGCTTTGTTTCACATGCTTCATGTTTCATCTTGAAAAATTTAGCCTTAACTTTTTAAAGTTGCCATTTGTGATTCAAGTAAATTTTTTCACCATATAAACGACCTTTAACACGTTAAAGTGCTGTATTATCTTCTGTTCTATGTTTCTTGTTCGGTTTATTGGAGTGAAGTGGTTACAGTAATACATATCTAGTATTTCGTACTTGAAGCGAATCAATACAAAACAACTTTATAAATTGTCGTCGAATGAAGAGATTGTCGCTCATTTTAAAGATAGACTTAAGATATGCACTCAAAAACCGCGCCGTAACACGACTTCAAGACATCAATAATAAAATTACCTCGTGATATCAAATCTTGAGGAACTGTCATGTCAAATATATCAGTGTGAAGAGCCCTTTTATGGTCTTCACGAAGTTCTGCTAACCTAACTTTGCAACCTTTTTTATTTAAATCAAATTTTAACTAAAGAAAAAATAGTTTCTTTAATGGCGCATTATTAAAGACTGGCTTACCTGCATTATAAGAGAAAATTTCAAATTCAGTGTATGAATCACATAGCAGACTCTTTATTTTGAGCGTACTCTAATAAATAAACCTGGGGGGAACTACCATATAAAAGTGACGGGGGGGTGTAAATTGTAGATTTTGGTCTCACTTAGGGTCTTCGGGACGAAAAGTGACTATATTTGCAAATTCAGTTGTCGCTTAGGGGTGTACATAAAGAAATTTACAAATAATGTCGTGACAAAGGTATCAAAGAGATCAGAGATTACGTAGTAAGGAAAACTAAAGATTTATGACAATGCTTTTGAAATCATATTATAGTTGAATGCATTCTATGTTGACATCCTTAGCACAGAAAAGAAAACAGTATGGTCTCGGGGACGATTTAAGGGTATCATAACCCGATATTATTATGGTGTTGATAATTTTTTTTTAAGGACAAAATAATCTCAGTTGTGTTTCCGGATTAAAACGCGTTGTTGCAAACGTACCATTAATTGCAGAGGCCATTATACCGCGTCAGTAGAAAGCCATTAAAATTATGATTAGGTAACTTACATCAACGAAGGTCAATCTTACTTCAAACATACCGCTATCTAAAGACCATTTCAACCCCTATCAAGGTTAAAAAGAATTTTGTAGCGATTAATAACGCAGAGAGACAGCTATGCTCATCAAGAGACAAGAACAGAGCTACCCACTCTCATTTTTGAAATGATTCTTAATATTTTCTTTTCTCCTTGGATGCGATATTTTAGAATTTAGAAACAATCGGATTTTGGACAAATTTAAATTTCCGAAACAATCGGATTTTGGACAAATTTAAATTTCCGAGCGCGCAAAAAAAAGAATTAGTTAGGAACATCGTTACCAAATGAAGAACAAAAAATAATATTAAGATTGTTGTCCTCATACAACAGTTCTTCGTCCTCTTAAGTTTCCAGTGTATAAAATAAATAATTTCTTCAGTAGAACGTGAAAAAATAGAACCAAATAAAGAAGATGCAACGTTGTACCTTTCCAATCAGATGCACCTGAGCACGATCTTATTGACTGTAAAACCTCAGGCAAAATGCAAATTCTGAAGAAAATACTGATGACGATTAAATTGCACTTATAATTTGTTTTAAAACTCTTATTTTCCTTAAACCTGATAATAATACGCAACCATTTCCAACGCATGAGTTAAAAAAGCTCCATGTTTTCAAATTTAGCATTCGTTCAAGAAGGAAAGCAAAGTGAAACCTTCTTTCAAGCCGAGTGAGTTTTGAAAGGACAAAAAATCCCCACTCAATTGATATTACAACATGAAGCACATGTTCATGATCAATTGCCGATAGGAATTCATATCTTGGAGTTTTTGAGATTTACTCACGTACTCTGTTTAGTCCGGATATCAGAACTTATTGTGTTGTGTTGTGGGAAGACGGAATACCCGCCCGCTTCGCAGAATTTCAAAAGTCTCAAAACTAGGGCACAAAAAACATTACTTCTAGCACGTATCAAAATGCCCACGCTTCAAACGCTGATGTTTTCCATGTGGGGTAATGAGGTCTATGACGTACGGTGACGTCATGGTTCTAAATCCGCCGCCATCTTGAATTGCCTTTTGCCATGCATAGACCGTCCAAACGGAGCGAGACTACTACTTTAAAAAACACATACCAGACAAAAGTCATTCACTGTCAATTGGAGGTCAATTGTTAAAGAACTTAATTGTATTTTAGGCTAATCGGACAGCCACTTTTGGTTGTTCAAGGCGGTTTATCTTGTAACTTAGGCCCTGTTCGTAATATGAAGAAAAATAGCGTTTGGAGTTTGCGAAAAACAATCGACATTTTTATAAACATCAATTTTTCGTTTTTTCAACCTTGCTCGCATCTGAATCACGCGGGCACTAGTGAGCAGCATAAAGCAACGCGAGTATCTTGTTAACTTGTTATATTTCTCCGACCGGTTCCTTCTGATCACACAGACTTCATCGGGAAGTATAACAAGATAGAGCTTAGGAAGTAACTTTATATTTAATGATTAAGACAAAATCACGTTCCTGTAAGGGTGTGAACAGTCAAAAACACTCACAAAATATACGTGCATGATATGACTGTAATCCTGCATTACAAAATTGGCAATGTTTTAATTTCGAGGATTAAACGATAAAACCGTGCTAAATCCGTGATATAGTCGTATCCTGCAGTATATATATTCAAAAAGTTAAAAAAAATTTAAAATTTAACTAAAAACGTCAGTTAAAGGTATCTTAATAGTCATGTTCCGGAAATAAGATGACCCGGCGAAAAATAGCCCTGTCAAGGAACAAAGAAATCTTATCTCCTGCCAAAAATTTGTAGGCCTCCAAATATTCCCTTGGACTTGGGTGACAGTCTCTGTAACAGTTGAGAAAATTTTGGTTTAAGTGAAAAAAATCGCACTTAAAATGGCTTCCTGTTGACAGATTTTTTTGCAAAACAAACAAAATTTTGCGTAGTGCGAACCCTGCCTTATAGACGTTATTGCTGGACGAAAAAAGGCTATTCGTCACTCTGTCAATCCTTGCCAGAATTTGTAAATCCAAGAAGAAACAGCCCGATTGTAAGACTAAATAAGGACTAAATTAGTTACACTTGCGTTCTTCAGTCCTGTGGCTGTTCCACAGATAATTTTGGTTTTAAATTTACAAGTTTGTCCCGGATCAGTATGACAACAAACAGTAAGCAATAATTAAGTACATATGCAGGAAACTTGATTTGTGTAAAATATCCCTTTTGATTGATACAAACAATGTTCATATATATATTACATATCGGGCACTTCTATTGTGAAATACGTCTGTCGGGTTTTTCTCACAAATGGTACCGGATTTATATTTTTCCGCGCCTAGAATCAACCAAATGTTTTCAATGACTGGTGATTGGCTGATTTTGTAATGCCCTTTACATTAACGACAGTAATTAAGACACAATCCGAAATTAAAAAGCAGTAGGATTCCACAAACAACGGCCAAGGAGTTGCAAACATAGGAAAAATAGAACTAAAAATAAATTGGCCGCATTTTGCCAGATTTAATGTACAACCGACCTATAGCAAATGCTTTTTTGGTGTAAATTGACCTGGCACGGACAGTTGCCGCGCGACGCAAATATCGCAGTTATTTAGAATGTTTGATGTCTTTTTTGGTCATAAACATCAAAATATATCCGGTAAAATAAATGTTGTACCTTTAATAGGTTCGAAACACGAAGTGGCTTCAACAACTACATAGATTTTCTTCTTTAAGTGAAGGTAAGCATTCTGTCAGTGTTAATAAAAGCCTCTAAAGTCAAGTGAAAATTAATATTTTTAACACGCTTTTTATTTTAAAGGATAGGTGGCAGTGACGTACGTGTCGTTTTTATTAAATTTTTCAGTATTCTATTTTCCTCTTCTCTAAATCACTGGAAAGTCGTTGCAATTTGTCGTGACGTGCTTAGTACACATATCGGATCAACATTTCAGTATTAGTGTTACAGCCTTCCTTCTCAATTTCAAACAGTGAAAGTGCTTTTCCTTTTAGATGGTGTGTTGTGTTTCATTTTCACTCGACATTTAGCAGTCGTAAAACGGTAATAACATTGTTTTGTTTGCATGTGAACGCGTTTGCATTATCTTTTAATCTTAGCATGATACAGTAAATTCTTCACCTACAAACTGGCAAGTTGTTTTTCACATCTTCACCGTTATCCCAGTTAGAGATTTTCGTTCTAACAAGGTAAAAGTAAATGTTTACTCAGGATGGCATGTTTTGTTTCATTCATTGTCTTGATAAAGTTCGCTTTCATATTTGCATCTTATAATACAAGGTACTGAGTTCTCGTTATTTGTTTTAAGTACCGCGTTATTATTTTGTTTATTTCATCTTCACGAAATGGATTTTTTCAAATGATTATGAGAAAATTGCGTCTTTTTCGAAACCTTTATCATTAGAGATCGGAGAAAACAAAAGACGGCGCTTTTTACCAAGACAAAAGAAAGGGAAGGAAAATGAAAAAAAAAAAGCGAATTCGCTTTTGCTTCTGTAATAGTTGATTGAACCGTCGTTTGTCAAAAGTCAAAACAAAATTACCTTTTTGCAAGTTCAAGAAGGCGGTTTTGTTTGTATGAGATATGTAATCGCAATTTCATCAACATTCTTAATTTAAGACAACTTTTCTTATATATTTGAAATATATTGAACAAGAAAAGTAGCATTTCATCTGATACTGGAAAAGGAGGCCAATTTTGAGCTGTAGGTCCAATTTGTGCCCTTTTTCGAGGGATTTTTCTATAAATTCTCAAATGATCGAAGGGACAACCAGGTTGGGCAGAAAACGTAGAAAAAAATACATCAAAAACAAAATTATTTATCACTTGCGACGGAATGGGTCCGAGTTGTGTCGAGTAACACGCTGGGAATGCTTTGGGAGACTTGTCCCCAGGGTCTTCTCGTTTCCCAATATGGCGGCAGCATATTAGAAAGCGAGAGGACCCTTTGGACGAGGTTGTCATTGACTGATCATTTAGAAGTTGCACTGGAGACTGGGTCAAGTTCATCCCTCAAAACAGTACCATAGTGCAGTTCGAAAAACAATGACCTTTGCTCAGTCGCAATCCCACAATTCACCATTTGCACATCCCCCGTAATAAGCCTTATTTGCCCCTCAAAATTTTGCATAAGCCTTATTTTTTTATTTCTCCTGGATATTTCAGCTGTCCCGAAGAGAGATTGAAGATAATGCTTAAGTAAAAGTTTTGGGAGCAAACAAGGTGTACTAAAGAAGATGTGCAAATGGCGAATAGTCAATAAGTCGCGGAAATTATTCATTGGGATCAACCAGGCCTCGTGTTCAGATTAAAGAGGCTGAGGGATCCAGGGCTTCCTGCATCAGATAAGATCTTCACTCTCAGGAGCTTGAGATTTTTGATAATTTTCTTTTTCTACGCAGTGATTTCAGCACAGCTTGGATATATTCTGTGATAATGGGCTGTGTGAAATCTCTGCACTTAAAGAAACAAGGAGAGATCTTCCCCAAGGATGTCAGCCTACTTAACGAACACTATTCACTGCCAATTTCTAATGAAGACAAAGCGTTGTTGAGAGAATCTTGGGAACATCTGGAAAATATGAAAGATGCAATGGGCAAGACCATATTTACAAGGTATTTTAACTAGACCTATAATTCGAAGGTAGTGATCTTGTATTTTGGCATGGTGATTACTTTCAAAAAATAAAAAAGGGTCACAGAGCATCCTTTTGAGTAAGGTGAAACGACAGCTTTAGGTTGTACTGTTGCTACGAAAATCTTTTAATTAAGAAGGCCCGTAAAACGTCGAGGTCTGTCAAAAATCTCTACTGTTATTTGGGGACTCTATTTGAGCCAACTTAAATAAATCGTCTACAAATTTCATCTATTAAAGACTGAGTAATGATTCGTCCCATGTAGTGGATAAATCCAGGAATCCGGGAAACTTTTTCTTGTGGAATCTGGAATCCTGGACTTTGGAATCAAGACTTCAGCTCAAGGAATCTGGAATGCCGTCAGCGATTGGAATCCGGACTCCAATGAATCCTGAATCCAGTAATTGGAATCCAGAATCCAAAGCGTGGTATCCAGAAAAAAAAGTCTGTTTTGGACTACCGTAGATAGGGCGATTTACCACCAGTGTCATCAAAAGTGGGTTTCAAAAGGTTGAAGCCAGCCGGCCATTGTTTTGGACACACCGAGGAGGAAATATCTAAACTAGTACTTTGGCAGGCCAATGAGTGGGCGCATGAACATGGGAAGACCAGCTGTTACTTATATTGATAACCTGAAAAGCGATACCAGCTTGGAAAGCGCGGAAGAGCTGAGAGAAGCTATGTTTGATAGGAAAACCTGGAGGAGGCGATCATAGTAGTAGTAGCAGGTTGAAATTATATTCCTGTTTACCTTTTTACAGGCTCCTTGAGTTAAATCCAGACATTCAAGACACGTTTCCATCATTCAGAGGGGTCGCCCTTGACGAGCTGATGAACTCTCGATCCTTATTTTTACACTCAAAACGTTTGATGGCAGCGGTGGAGAAAGCTATTTCTTCGCTGGAAGATGGGCAAGAGATTGTTGAACGTCTAACCGACCTGGGGCAAAGACACATTGCAATCTCAATCACTGAGAAACATTTTAAGGTGCGAAAAGCTTGTCAAAGGAAACATGTACAAACGTAATTATAATGACTGCCATTCAATGAGGCTGGTTAAGTTTATATTGAGATAAATATAGCGATGTAGTCTGGCTCGTTGACGTGTGACTTTCCAGTCGAGGGCTTCAAAGCAGCGTGTAGAAACTATTTGATTATGGCAGCATTTTCCTTTTTAGCCCTTGCTGGATCCAGTGATTTTAAACAAATTGCGTTTTTACTAATTAGGCATAACTTAATTTAATATTGTATTTGACTAAAATTATAACATGCAACATTTTTAAGCTTTTTTTTTTTTTTTACAAAATCTTGTTTGAATAAAGCCCCGTGCAAACACTCGGATACAACATTGTTGGGCAACAACTCCCAACATCTTTGGGAGTTGTTGCGTCCATTTCCACGTAGATTAAAGTTTGAAGGGTTTCAAACTTTGCGCAACAACTCGCAACAACATGCAACAGGGTGTGCAAACGGAGGCAACATGTAACATCCAAAAATGTTGCGTCCGTTTTCACAGGGCTTAAGAGGTCTTCTTATTCCTAGCATATTTTTCTTTCTGTTTAGATTATGGAAAAAGCCTTAGTTCTCACATTAAAAGACCTGTTGAAGACGGACTACACAGAAGATATTGCCAATGCCTGGACAGAACTATTTGGGTTTATTACCGTTACCATGTTAGCAGGGAAGGAACGAGCGCACGAAAATCACAACTCATTGATGTAAATAAATCATTTCAAACACTGGTCTGCATTGTCGACAAAATGAAGAATCTTAAATAAACATTTGAAGCTGTTATGAAGTTGATCACCGCTCGCGTGCATACTTTAAATTATTCAACCAAAAAATAAGACAAGTGCCCTTGAACAAAAGTATGCGCATTTGAAAACTCTAGAATTTTTAAGTCTACTCCCTCTTTTTACCGTCTGGACTGTACGAAAGTCACATGACGTCGTGACGTCATGACATCCAAATTTCCGCCATATTGAATCCCGGGATCCTTTGGGATCTCAGCAGCTTGGGCTGTGTAAGAAGAAATTCATGTTCTGAAAAACAACTTATACCTTTATTGTTTTACTTCGACTATTTTCAGAGCTATTTAAAATTAAAAACAGCACAAAAACAAGGCAACTGCTACTGCTTCTACTAAATCTTTTGTATTGTACTTTTTAATTATCATAGTATTATGATTAATGATCGCGGTCACCGACTAGTTTAGTTTTATTGTTATTTTAGGTGTCCAACCACCGTATGTTTTTTTATTAATAATAATATTTCTTGTATACTCTTTTAGTTGTATACAGAAGAAATTAATGGACTTAAATAGATCCTACCCTATTTTCTATACTCTTACTAATGTTGCTAACCTGTACAGGAAGACAGCAGTAAAAAAATACGTTTTAATAACGACACTGTAACAGAGCCTAAAAGAGTCTTTCTTTCTCAGTTTGAATCTAAAACAAATATCTCTATGATAAATACTTGTATTCTGGGTAGAATGTATTTCGTAGAGTGCTCAATTCATTTTATTGAAGAGCATTGACTATAACTTCACAGGAGTTCAGGGTTCAGGATTAATCATCGTTTATTGCGACAGTGCTGTTTTGTATGGTCCGAAATTATAAGACCACACTCATCAAGCAACTGCAACGATTGATTATCTATCTCTATCATAGATATGTACTACAGTACAACACGGAAAATTAGCATATGACGATGTTGGTCAAACTTCATCCATTTGAGCCGTTTCTGGGCGACATGTTGGATGTTGAAGGAGATAATGTTGGAAAAACGCATCGGATCCAACACAATGTCTTCTTTAAATTCTTATCGTGTTGAAATAAAGGACTTGTTGATGACGACAAGAATGATGCCCATGTCGGGCGACGTTGGATATCATATTGGGAATTTTGAATGATATTGGACCAAAATTGGTCCTAAACAACTTCTTCTTCGATACCATTCAGTATTGGTCTGGTTATGAACTTAAACAACTCTTTCCAGGCTTCTATGACTTGGTTCGTGCACTCCGTTTTTAACATTTCCTGTAACGCCCAGAAGAGTGCATCACCTAAAACCTGACGAATTTGAAGAACGAAAATATTTAAGTTACTTTTTAAGCAAGAGCTCATCACCCTGGAAGTTCTGTCTTGTGTCAAACTACACAGTGGGATTGTTTTGGAAACATTATCGCTTCCTTCATTGGCTATTACGAGATTGCGCACCTTTGAAACTAAGTTACTGAATAAGTGTAACAGAACTAGATTGTTCTTTTCTCACTAACGTTTACCTTGTTTTTCATAAATAGAATCTGTTCTTGGCTTGATTTTGATGATTCTTAACCCGGGTGGACGCTGAACTACTATCCAATATATGGGTTAAAGTATTTAATTTTTCTATACTTTGCCACCCACCATTTTCTGGAAATAATGCTCTCTTCCTGGTTGGCTGGGTTTTTTCGGCACGAAAGATGTATCTATAAATAGCCTGAAAGTCTTCTAGGACCAAAATGGTCCAATTTTGAAGGCTTTTAAGGACCGCGGGCTGAGGCGTGAGTCCCACATTGGGCACATGATTATAGAAATCAAAAGTGGGCCTTTGATATAAATTTTTCGTTTCAAATTATTATCAAATGGCATCGAAAGAGGCGCGAGACTCAAGGAAATTATTTTAAAAAGAGCAAATTTCTTGTATGGCTAACACGTTCACAAAAGAATTAAAATGTTTTCCAATGGGCAAGAGTACAAATGAGTGATATTATAACGGCAAAAAAGTGCCGGATTTACCCTAAAGTGCTCCTGTGTGAGTGACCACGGCTGATGTTTTTTACCCAAATTTGTAAGAGACTCTGTAAACTCGCCAGCATCATCTAAAGCGGAGATGGCGTTTTCTACCACAGCCATGACTCGGTTGGCATGAAGATAGAGCGAGCGAGAATTCATAAGTTCGTCAAGACTGACGCCTTTAAATGAGGGAAACGTGTCTTGGATGTTTGGATGAGTCTCAAAGAGTCTAAAGAACGTAAGACGATTATGTTAAACATTTCATTCTTAAATTTAGATTGGTGTGGAATCAGTAATGACTGCATTAAAAAAGCTACTGATAAGTACTTTCTTGTTTATTATGCTGTACAAGTTGGGCGAAATCCTATGGTGTGACCATTCAAATGAAAGCTACTGAGCAGAACGTTCCTGTGGTACTGTTTATTATGCTGTACAAGGTGGTTCTAACTTTTGATTCTGTGTATGAAATCCTATAGTGTGACCACTCAAATGAAAGCTACTGAGCAGTACTTTCCTGTGGTACTGTTCATTGTGCTGTACAAGTGATTCTACCTTTTTAGTCTGTGGATGAAATCTTATGGTGTGATCATTCAAATGAAAGCTACTGAACAGTACTTCTTCTGATGCTGTTTGGACCAAATTGTGCATATTGTTACAATCCAAAGGCTTTACGGCTGTGATATCATATGATATGCCCTAGCGACTTCTTTTTGCTATTTTCAAACAATTCAATTTTCAGTTATTATGAATTTTGATCTGAATTTACATACAGTTAACACTATTCAAAAGAAGAACTCTCTTTATTGTGAAATACGCGCCAGTACTGTCACCTCGGTATCATCTCAATGTTCCGTTATCGAATGTGCATCCTTATAAATAGTAATGAAAAGGGTTAACAAATGTAGATTTTAAATATGTATATTGCAATTATGAACCCAAAAAACCGTCACTTTGCTTTTATTACTCATGCATTTATTTTCTTTTTCTTAAGTCACATACCATGTTTAATCAAACGATCTATATTGGTTAACAACTGTTATTTCCTAGGTTTCAGCGTTTTACGCCGCATTTTCATGTTTTTTCTTTTTATCGGTCAAACCGTAATAACATTCTCGGGCAAAACCAGGCGAAAAATATGTCGATTTCCTTGTAGACTACTGGTTCAGGAAGGCATTACGCCTAGTTTTTCAACGTTTTTCTCCCGTAATATTCAATGGGATTCACGAAGCCTACGGATGCGCTCTTGATTATTCGTTCTAACGTAAAATATTACAACAAGTCGAAGAAGACACCTGCTTAAAATGATTCATTAGAACTTTTCCAGGTGTAAAAAACCGTAAGTTAAGTTTCCAATTGCGACACTAGTACCACTTCAAAAAGTACCCAGACTGAGAAATTATATGTTGACGAGTCAGTGGGAAAAAGGTGATAATATAAAGAAGCACTGAGCCGAAAAATAAATGTTGTTGTGTGATCTGACGTCAGTGTTAACTAAACACAGACAGCTTTAACTATCCTGGCACCTGAATGAATCATGGAACCGATTTGAGGGTTTACTTTCACTCATTTTATTCGAGTAAATTTTTTAGAACGAGAAAGAATCAACAAACCAGCGTCATCCATGAATTGGCCATATCATATGTTATGGCATGTGAACTTAAAAAGCCTTCATGTTAAAAAGCATATTCATAATCGGGTTTAAAGCTGAAAATACACCTGCGCTATAGATATAAACATATACCACAGGAAAATTAAACTGCTGGTAATAGCTTTCACTTTGAAAGGTCACACTATCGGATTTCCGCATTGTAGGCTTAAAATTGGTTCCACTTCATCCTTGATTAACAAAGTGAAATTCAGCACGGAAGCTTTTTTGGCACATGCTAAGCTCAGTTACATGAACGCTGGGAGAAATTGCTGCCGAGGCGAGATCACTTGCTTATCTTACCTCATAAACATGGCTTTTCCTGCCTCGGTTTTAACTGGTTCCACGAGTCGCCATGATTCTCGTAAAGTATTCTTGGTGTTATGCGATAAAGAAACGGAAGCACTTTGAAAATCCCCTGGGGCGCAATTTGAATTTTTCCAAGGAGTGATGTGATTAGGAAATGATGCAGAACACCCCATCACAGGAAAAAAAATAGCCAATAGTAGATGCAACACCCTCTCAATTCCTGTAAAATAGAATGCTCATAATGTGCAGATGATAAAGAATAATAGTATACTGCTAAAAAAGCCAAAGCAAAAACCAATCTGAGTCTGGGTATATCATGGGTCAAAATGGTTAGTGGTTTAACATGATAATCACCTATCTAACACCTGTTTATACGCTGAGCGGCTTTTCAAATGGAAATCAGTTTACAGTCTTCATTGAAATTGCCAAAATCGTCCCCAGGACTTTATCACCGATAAAGGGGTTGAAGCCCTGTGACAAGGTTAGAAAATTGCCAATCGGGTCCCCAGTTTCTATGCAAATTAATTGAAACAAAACAAAACGTTTACATAAGAAAAGAGTTCAACTCCCACAGGGTTGGCTTGGAACACCAAAATGGCCGCCGTTTCATTGTTTTGGGACACCAATAAGGCCACCGTGACGTCATGTGAAAACGCTCTCAAAGTTCTCAATAGTCACCAGTACCCAGTTACGTCAATAGACATGATTTTAAATGATTCATGAAGAAGAAAACACAAAATAAAGCTTCATCATAACTTAGTCCTTTAACCGCTGGGAGTTATCAAACAGTGTTTGCTGCCATAAGAATTCTTGCTATTTCTTTCTTTTATGTGACGTAATGTCTGTGAATCACAGGGTACGGTTGAGGAGCTCCCCTTAATTTTGCATTAAGACGAAGAAGAAATTACATGTGACCAGACTTTCTGCCATCAGCAAGTAGAGCGAAGAATTCGATTGAACTTGCTTTTAGTGGAAGCTTTTCTAGCTAGTTTACAGAAAATCTACTCAATTTGAGACATGTAATACAAATATGGCCATTCCCTTTTGGGAAAAAGAGTTTGATCCCGAGTCGAAGCTGTCTCAAGATGACCAATAGCAGGAGTCATAGGCTCCTGCCAATAGACGGAAAGAAGCCGGGGGGGTACTCGATATATCCTTGGTTGGGGAGGTGCGGCCCGGCTCCTCATACCCTGACCCTGTGTAAGACAAAAATCGCTGATTTTCCTACCCTGTTTAAGACAGAATTTCGATTTTTGATACCCTGTTTAAGGCATTCGTAGAACGTACGCGCAGGCTGTTTATCGTCCAAGAAAAGATACCCTCTTTAAGACAAAAATTGATAAAATCGATACCCTGATTAAGACAAAAAATGATAAAATCGATACCCTGTTTAAGACAAAAATCCCGTAAAACATACCCTGGCTGGCCGCACGTCCCCATTAAGCCCTTATAAGGGAGTACCCCCCCCCCCCCCCGGGGAAAGAAGCCACAGCATTCTCTCGGAAAACTGACAAAACTCGAGTCACATGATAAAAAGTGACGTTTGTATACGTTTGCCGTAAATGCGATTCTAAATTTCTCTGTTATGATAAAAATTCTCACTATAGTGTTCCATATCAACTTTGTAGATTGGAAACGCAAATGTATTGAATGGAGTTTTGACCTCGAAAGGTGATATTTCCTTTTAGAAGGTGTGATACTTGATTTATGTCGCTGATTGAAGCCTCTTTTAAAGTTCGTCTGACGTCATGTCCTTTTGAACTGCAAGTCAGCTGTTGAGAATATCAGTCCGTCATGTCGTTTCAGTGTCCTGTTTTGTGCGAACTAGATTTATGCTCCATATGATACAAGTTGTATCCTATGGAGCAGAAATCTAGTTCGCACAAAACAGGATACTGAAACGACATGCAGGGACACTTTTTCCGCTGTGGTTTGCAACAACGAAATAAAAATTTATTCGGCGTGGAGTGAGTCGTTCAGTAGTCAAGTTTTGTGTTACTCGAATGCCAAGTCCAAATCTAATTATCGCTGTGAAAGCGCAGTTGTTTTAAGATAAACTGTTCTTAAAGTTTGCAGACCGTTATTTTGGGATAAGAATATCTCAAAATCAAAACATAGAAGCACATTAAGAGGCCACTGATAAAGCGCGCCACATACGTTTAAAATTAAAGTTCGCGTGATAAAATTTAAACTAAAGTAACTTCATATAGTCACTTTCATAAAATGAAAAGGACTACAGTCTGTTTCGATAGAAAAAAAAATAGAAATGTAAGTTTTCCCCTCAAATTTGTCATTGCTTTTAGTTTCAATGATCTATGGCTATATTTATGTTACCTTCTCTAAAGCAGTCAGGTATGAAGTCTTTTCACGTTGTCCAGCGAAGCAAAAATCACCACTGAGCTCATTCAAAAATAACAGGAAACTTTGATCAGTCGATAACGGAAAAACAACGAATCTTACCGATATATCAAAGCGGAAGCTATCTCTTATATTGGCGACGGTAGGGATGCCATACAATGAAAACTATACGAAAACTTGCTTTTCCCTCGATCTTCCTCTGAGTTTTGAAAATCTATGCTGTTATATGATTGCGGGCCACGTACTAATTGAAAAGCATCAAACTGTGTTATCACCATTGTAAAACAAAGGGTGTTTTTGCAAGTCCTCGCTATAATTTCCCATGACGACTTGACTTGCAAATGTAATTTTCATATTCAGTCAGAGTCTATATTGATAAATTATCGCACACGTCGAGAGTGCAGCAGTAAGCGCTATAGATTATTCCCATTTCTATAAAAACATTTTTCCTGCATTGAAACTTATCCGTGGACCAAAGTTTTCCTGGTGAACATTTTCTGCTTCAACTCCAGAGTGAAAAAGCGAACGTTTAAAAAAGTAATAATAATCTGATAAAAACAATCAATCATTCCAATCAATTTTGTTTGTCACCTCTACGGTATAGTGCTAAATCCTAAATCAAGAAATAGATTTCAAATTCAACTTTGTGTTAATGTATATTGACAATTGACTAGATGAAGTTGTTTAATTTCCCAGGATCTATACATATTTTTTGTCTTTATCTTTTTTGAAGTAATCGCGTTGATCGCACGGCAACCGTATCACAAAGCAAAGTTTGAGTTGTCAGTAAAAACGTACTAGAGAGCCTTAAATGTAAAGCTGCCAGTTTTTGTCACAAAGCACTTCTTGACTTTGAAACAAAATGATAAAGGATCGCTTTTCAAACTGACAAACTGAGTTGAATAAAGTTAAATGGTCGATTAAAGTACCTGATAAAAAGACCTGAAAAAATTATGTTTTCAGATTTTCTGTACACTAAGGTTCTCTTTAAATGAACTTCAGAGCCTCATTTATAGAGGAGGAAAGAAAAACTCGCTTTATGGTTTCCTGTATCCCACAATAAGCGTCCCCCTAGCCCTCTCCCCCATCCACCGTATCTCCTCAGCTACGACAGACGGCAACGAAAACGTCACTTTTAAAATGAATTCCCGTTTTTTCAAATTTTGTCGTGTTTATTCCAATACGCTGAAAATGTCACATGTCGGCGATTTTCCCCGGATTTGAGTTCTTATAGGGACCGCACTCATTCGTCGTCGCTTGTTTACGTCCTCCATAAAACGTGAAATTAGGAAGTTTCACGCCGTAGTCGTGCAGTAGCGGCAAAGAATATACAAACAAGCGTGATGCACGTGCAAAGTTGTTGCTTTGCTTAATAAACCCACTGCTTTTTGACGTTCTCGTTGCTGTTGCCGTTGTAGTTGAGGCTCCCTACTGTACGTCACGCGCGGGAACTTGTTCGGTCAAATCAAAGGCCAGACAGCAGTACGCGACCATTTCTTGTAATATAAGCGACAGTGACCCGGTTTAGTTTTATAAAACCAAAACGGTCGAAAGACGGTGAGGAGTACCACCTTCAAAAAGACCCCTGATGCATGAACTAGTGAACGACAACTTTCCCGAAAAGCGGCTATATCTGACAAGTTGGGCGCGCGGTCGCCTACCTAAGTTGTAGAGCAACAATGAACAGCATCTTGAGTCTCTAATTGTTGCATATACGGCATAAATAATCCATTTAAAATAAAATGGCAGTGTATATCTTGGCAGGCTACCTCTTTCCTTATTGAAAGCAAAAGAGTGGGCAAATCACTAGGTTTGTGCCAGCGGTACTATATAGCTACAAACATCATTTTTCAGAAGAGGGAGTCCCCATAGCCCTTTTGAATCCTCTGGAGTCAGCTTACCTAGTTCCTCTGTGTATTAGTTCAGCACGGCTTTATTGAATACAATTTTGAGAAATTTTCAGTTGGCTCTCTTGTTTACTCTCTACCTCAAAGTAATGTTTGCATAGAACATCCCAAACCGACGTTTATTAAATGAAACTGATTAGACACCACTGAAAGATGACAGGCTTTATTTAAAACCTGCTAAAGCGTAAATAAAACGGAATAATTTGTTGGCTTGTTGTGGTTAACAAATTGATAAAAGTTTAGACAATTAAGGGCAAAGGGACGCAAATGAATCTGCATTGCCTCAGAACGTAGGATCAAGGTTTAAATCCCTTTTTTCGCCATGCATCACTTGCTTGTTCTGCAGTCTATGATATCTACAAAACACCAGACAGGAAATATTATTCGTAGACTGCGAGCAGTCTCTTATTTTTCTTTGCAAAGTTACTACACGCGAAACCGAAGCACGCTAGTGGCCGCAAGCAGCGAGAAATGTGGGCGTAAGCCCGAGAAGAAAAAATAAGAGACTGTTGACATCTTTTGTTCTGTCGGGGGACAACGAAGCTGTCAAGGTAATGTAATTAATCAATTAAACCCGAGAAACTTAAAACGATTTATAAATAGAACATAAACAACTGAAAAAATTACACTTTCTTTAAATCCGGTAAGATTGCGTTGAATTCATTTAATTTTCAGCAGTTTTCTTCTGTAAGATATCCTTAAAAGTTTTATTACTGAGATTACTGCTTGGTTCGCTATTATTTGCAGTTGGTTGTGACACGTGACTATTTTTACTGCTTGCAATCTCACGACAGACCAGTGAATGATCTGTCAACAGCTGTGCAATTGACCAATAGGATACTCCGTTTCTGGGCTGACGGAGGTTTTTGTTTACTACGAAAGAGTCAGCAGTCCGTCTTTTCTCCGTCTTGTCTCAATCCCTTATTGTAACAACAACTTCGTGGTTTCCAATCGCGCTGGATGAGATAAGAACTAGACGGATTTTAAGAGAAACGGCGGACTGCAAGCAGTCTATATTATCATTCGATGCAAATGTTTCTTCCTTTTAATTGGCTGAGAGCCTACCATGTGACCTGCAAACAACTGCCTACAAATAATGGTGTGCTCATGCGCAATGTCGTTCAACTGTTACATACATACATACATACATCATTTATTTGTTTACGCAGGTCGAAATAAGGCAGCATAAAGCTGATGTGGACCTGCGGTTAACTAAGTTTACCTTACCTAAGTTTACCTAATAATTAAACCTAATAAGCCTAGTAAAATATGATTAAGAATACAATTTAAAATTCCTAAAAATATACATAATTTGTTAAATCCTTATTGTAAATTATTGCCGATTGATTGAAAGAAATTTTGTCAATAAATGTTGAAAGATAACGAAGTTTGTTTTTAAAACTATTGTGGTCTTCTATGGATTTAACTGATTGTGATAAAGAGTTCCAAGCCATTGCAGATCTGTGTTTGAACGACTGTTTTCCAACATTACAGTTCGGTCTGTCCAGAGTAAGTTTAAAGTTGTCTCTCATATTACGTAAAATTGGACTTTTCTTTATGATTGTTGCAACTTGATCAGGGCAAAGCCCATAGTAAGCTTTATATGTCAGACAGAGCAGCCTCTTCTTAATCTTGTAGAGATAACTGATTGATTTCCAAGAGGTTTTTGGGCTTTTGGGTTGCAAATACTATTCTTCTCATGCGTAAATGAAACCACGCTTGCTCCTTGCTCGTTTATGTGATCTCTGTCATTACTCCCTAGAAGGCAGCGCGTCTAACCGCTTTCCGAAGATATTATTTATTAAAAAACAAACTAAGTGATCGAATGATAAAACAATTATTGAACTCGGTTATCGCAAAATATCGTGATTTGTCAGTGTCTGGCAGATCAATTATTTGCCGAAGCCGAAGGCCACTGGCAAATCACGATATTTTGCTCAACCTGGTCCAATAATTAATTGCTAATTATTCGTAACCAGTCATTCATTCCATCACTTATTTTCCCCGTTTCCGAGTTGATTAAAAGGCGTCAAAAGGAGGCTGGGTCTAGCCTCGTCATGAGGTCGAGAGGCACATGAGCAGAGGGAACAGCCAATCAGAGAGTAGTCCACGAAGTTCAAGTTTTCTTCGAATGTTCGCGTAGGATGCTCGAAGAGACGGCCATTTTTACTGCTCTCAAAGGCAATCATTACCAGATCGAAGGTAGGTAATTTTCCTGTCTTTTACTTTATTTTTCGGTTGGTAATCTCGAGAAGGCTGTCAAAACCGTTCGAAATGGAAAGATAAAGATTAATTCGGAGAGACATTTGGTCTGCTAGATATTACAACTGTACAAACTCTTCTTAAAATTTGCAGCTTTGTAAAGACAAACCATGCCTTCCAAACTCCAAGATTACGACATCCTCAGTGAAATAGGATCTGGCTCATATGGAACTTGCAAGAAAGTCCGACGCAGAACTGATAGCAAGGTACACTACAGTAATACACAAAACTCCCTTGATCCTGGCCTACTGTGCGTAACTGCGCGTAATTAATTTTGCAGCATAACATTCATTGTACGGTTGAGCTTGTGAATTAAAAAGAAGTAACCGTGTAAAACCTTAATAACAATTTGTCTCCCATCTTGGAACCTTGAAACAAACTTAAGCTGAAGTCCATGAGCAAAATTTTTCCATAAGCAAATTCAGGAGCAAAGTTTGTCGTAAACACCAGTTGTTGTTGTTGATCTTCAATATTGTGATTCTCTGTGATATTTCTGTGACAGAAGCTTAATTTTCCTACCTGCCTATGTAGCTCATTGTAACTCAGGTGCATAGACCAAGTAGGCTGGTTGGTTCAAGACCCACTTACTGTCTATTCAGCAAAAGTTGAACAGATATCTAGTGCACGGGTAAAGTTGAAAGCAAAGAAAGAGAATTGCATGGCTGTTTTACATGAAGGTGATGTTACACGAGATGATTTGCAACAACAATTTTCAGCGCAACACAGCATTGCAATGTTGGAACAATTTTGCAACCATTCAAAACAATGTCGCAGCAATGCTGGAATGCTGTATTGCACTAAAAATCGTTGTTGCAAATCTTCCCGTGTAACATCACCATTATGCATTCAATATTTAGGGTGCAAATATTATAACCGGGGCCACCAAGACAAAGTTGACCAATCTGGTTCAATACATCCTAAGAAAGTTGTTTGTAGGCCAATCATCAGCTCATAAAAGCAATAAGTTACTCGAAGTACAAAATTTAAATGTGGATAGCAAACATTTTTCAAGAAAGCAAAATGTTTTACAAGACAATCTTTTTCTTTTTGAAAATTTACATATAATCACCTCCGTCAATGCTCTAACAGACCTCTCAGGAAACATATGCTTTCTTCAGTGGGGTTTTAAGGTCACATCTGTAGGTTGTAATTGGTTGATTTCAATCCATGTTTCGTTTCGAGGCAAAGTTTTATCCAGAAGGGTGTCCAGCAGTCCCATGGACGTCCATTTTTGGAAGAAATACAAGGAAAATTTACTTAATTTCTTTTAATTTTATGGGAAAACATGCCTTCTGGATGGCCAGTTTTCAATGTCTGGCTAAAAGCCTGTTCCAAGGAAATAATGATTGACAACTAACTTTTTGGGAATGTATGGTTATTTCTCTTTCATTGAATAAAATATTAACTTTGTCCAGGTGGCCCTGGTTATACATGTAGTAGTCATACTGTAACTTGTTCAGCAAAAATTGTTGAACAAATCTTTCAAATTGCTTTCACAGAATTCAACTTCCTAACATTTTCCCACAAATTGTTGATAGAATGTTAGGGAATTCACCTTTTTCACCCATAAGGTGTTTGCCTATTAAATAAACTGCACTTATCTCCGACAGCCTGGCTGTTAGGGTAAGTTGCAATGAAAAGTGTGACCTTGAAATGGCAACATAAGACAGATAAAAAGGTGAAAAATGACCAAAAGGTGGATTGAAACTATTATGACTGGAAAGAAGTAAATCGCAGATAGTTTGTGATATTAAATAAACAAACCACACTTTGTTCAACTGTGTACTGCAGATTCTAGTCTGGAAAGAACTTGACTATGGCAAAATGACAGAAGTGGAAAAACAGATGCTTGTCTCTGAAGTGAATCTCCTAAGAGAATTAAAGCATCCGCACATTGTACGGTATTATGACAGAATTATTGACCGTTCCAATACAACCATTTACATTGTGATGGAATTTTGTGAAGGGGGAGACCTTGGAGCACTAATAGCCAAACACAGGAGAGAAAAGTAAGTCTCAAAGATATTAGCTACCGTATATAATGTAGCTACTCTAAAATTCGAGTTAAAATATGGTTTATGTATGTATAATTATGTATGCAAGTCATGTGCAAGTTATGAAAATTTGGGGATTAATGCAGTGTTCCAGATAAGAGACATGACCCAACAAAGAAGGCTTCCTGATCCAACAGATGACATATAAGTGTTAAGTTAAATATATTGAAAAAAATTAGCATGTGGTCTTGGAGACACCTCAGATGGTCTACGTGACTCCCCCCTTGAAAGAATTAACTGGAAAGCTGTTAATAATGGTTTTGTTGAGATCATTTCTGGTAATCATTAATATCAGACACAAGGTGGAGTGTTTTATTTCTTATTGAAAATCTAGGGGCTTTTGGGCATAAGCTTAGCATTGCTATGGCAGTTAAGGTCACTCATAGTCAGTATGTGTCCCTCTTTCCCCTGTTCCCCGCCCCCCCTCACATTCTTGCCATTTAATGTTACCGAATATAAAAAAATCTTAAATTTGTATTTGTTAGGAGATACATGGATGAGGAATTTATACTCAAGATTATGCACCAGCTGGTCAGTGCACTGCAGGAATGTCACCGCAGAAAGGATGGTGCCCATGTTTTGCATCGGGATCTGAAGCCAGCTAATGTCTTCTTGGACAGCAATGATAATGTCAAACTGGGAGATTTTGGATTAGCAAGAGTTCTTCAACATGACACCAGCTTTGCTAAAACGTTTGTTGGGACTCCTTATTACATGTCACCAGTGAGTAATATACAGTTAAACCTTGCAGTAATGGCCTCTTGGGGGCAATTTAAGAGAGTGGCCTTGATAGAGAGTTGGGGGGGGGGAGGGGAGAGTACAACAATAATTATTTTGCCAAGTTCATTCTTACTAGTCTAGTGTAGTTTACAATGGTGATCCAATCATAAATTATATAATTTATATAGATAAAATACACTAAACTTTAAATAATGTTTTGAATCAAAATCATGTTAACAAGAGAGCAAGGTTTGCAAAACATTCACCATAAGTCTTGTAGATATATTACATGGAACACAATCAAAATAAGTATAACACTTTGGATGCATGAACGTAATGTTCCAAAAACAAATGTTGATTACTGCATCAGTTTATACAACGTTCACGTTGAAGATGTTTTATTTTCTTTTAAGTGAAATAAGGCTGTTGTCTAATCATTGGCTATAAATTGCAGCTCTGTAATGAGAATCGATATTTGATTAAATCATTTTTTTAGTCTCTCGGCACTTATGTCAGAAGTTGTTTTCTCTGTACTAAGAACTTTGGTTGGCAGTAAACGGAAAAGCAATTATTGGACGAGGTTGAGCAAAATATTGTGATTTGTCAGTGGTGAGCAGATCAATTATTTGCCAAAGCCGAAGGCTGAAGCAAATAATTGATCTGCGAGACACTGACAAATCACAATATTTTGCGATAACCGAGTTCAATAATTGTTTTATCATTCGATCCCTGAGTTTGTTTTTTAATAAATAGTATCTTCGGAAAGCCGTTAGCGCGCACTGCCTTCCAGGAGTAATGACGGAGATCACATAAATGAGCAAGGATTCATTTACGCATGAGCAGAATAGTATTTTGCTTTGAACGACATTGTGCATGAGCACACCATTATTTGTAGGCAGTTATTTGCAGGTCACGTGGTGGGCTCTTCGCCAATGAAAAGAAGGAAACATTTGCATCGAATGATAATTTAATTACTTGTTACATTACCAAATTGAATAGGCAGGCACTAAATCCAGACCAAATTATTAACTCATTTTCCTACATTGTCTCTGACATGTGTACTCAATTTGTTTGCAGGAACAAGTAAATAAGCAAAATTACAATGAAAAATCAGACATCTGGTCACTTGGATGCCTGGTTTATGAGCTTTGCTCACTGTCACCGCCCTTCACGGCACTGAATCAACGGAGTCTTGAGGCCAAGATCAGAATTGGAAAATTTCGCCCAATCCCTGAGCGTTATTCACAAGCTCTCAGTGATGTAGTGAACTCAATGCTTAAAGTAACTGTAAGAAGTACAAGGATAATAATACATCTCTCAGTGTTTGATGTCTTCATTGTCTTTCAAATATTGTTTTGTTTATATGATTGCTTTGTATGACCTTTAATTTTTCTGGCACACAGGAGGAACGCAGACCATCAATAGATAAACTTCTTGGCAGCTCAATTTTTCAGAGGTTTCAAAGAGATTCAGATACATCGTGAGTACCAAGTTTCCTTTGATTACAAGGCTGTGCTCTAAGGAAAATTGAAAAGAGCCGAGTGCTCTGAACCTGCAAAACCTAGGGTGCCCAGCATATGATTGCAAGTTAGCTAGGTGTCCAAGGCACATACAATCTGTGTTTTTACTTGATAGTGGACACCCTTATGAACGTCCATGTTATGGTCAATCTGCTGACCAGTTGGCTTTAATAAATCGATCGCAGACTCTGGTCAATAATGAAAGGCCACAAAATAATAAGTTATTAACCTTGTCCGTTGGTCATTACAGGGAAATCTCAGACCTTGACCTTGATGTATTGACCTTGCTATTGCTCGGTTAGTGCATCAAGGCCTCAGTCTGAGATTTCTCTGTTATGACCTCACTCTCAGTTAATAAGTAGTATACGTATTAACTCACATCACTACAATGTATGCATGTCTCTGTGAATCTGCATTTCAACTACAAGTGTGTGATGAGCCCCAAAACCTACATGTATTGTTATCTAGAATATTTTTTTCAATTCGTAAGGGCATAGAATTGTGTCCCATAAACTGAAGATTTTACTGTAACTGCTGTATTGATGGTTTGATTCTTATACATGTATTTGTTAACGTTCCTTAAGAAATGATGGAAAGAAAAAAGAGGAATTCCTCAGAAGATGGGAAAGACAACTTACTGAGAAACAAAAAGAATTGGACAGTATGTATTATTTTACTAAGTACCAAGAAATAGAATTAGTTCAAATCAGTGTAATTTTTAAGTGTTGTTTGTATTGCATCTATGCAGTAGTAACTTCAGTTTCACAGCAGCTAGGTATGCTGTACATTAAAAAATTATTATTAATCAGCACTATTCATGGAATTCTTTACCCACAGGAAGAGAGAAAATGCTTTTAGAGAAAGAGAGGGCTGTAAGTGAAAGAGAAGATAAAGTCACAAGGTACTTGCTGCTAAATTATTTCCTTTTGAACCAATGGCACAGTAAATTCACATTCACAGCAATTAGCAAATAAAAGATCATTATGTGAGATTTCTGGTGTCTCTACTGCAACCGGACCCCTTAACAGTAAACTGCTACCACATTCCAGAGGAAATATCTTCATCACAAAGAATTTTTTGAAAGTTAGACAGATCTTTACCTGGCCCCAGTTGTTCAAAGGGTGGATAGTGCTATCCATCGGATAAATCTCTATCCACTGGATAGCGCAATTGGTTTTCCTAATATTTATCCACTGGATAGTGATTTATCCGGTGGATGGCGCTATCCATGTTTTGAACAACCGGGGCCTGATCCCTTCAGCTGTGTCAGTTACTGTTATTTGCAGCCTCATTTTGTTGAGGGAGGTGTGAGGCTGATCCTGGTTTCTGAATTCATTCATGTTTGTCAACCAGCAACCTTTGCGCAATTTATGGAACAATTTTGCAGCCGCCTTAAAGTGATGCTGTGAATAACAGCAAGCATTACTGATGAAGGAATCAAACTATTTGCTTATTAAAACATTTTTAATGTCCTTATTGCCACTGCTGTCATCAGATCTTAAGGTCCTTATTGACTATATGTATCTCATCACTGCAGAATTTTGTAAATTCACCTTACCTTTAATCACACTGTGTTTTTTTTTAACCTAATGAAAATATCTTTGGATTTGCATGGGCTGAAACTTGACTAATGATATTCTGTTTTCCACTTGTAGGGCTGAAACAAACCAACGTCACCTTGGTTTACAGGAAGCTCACCCATTGCTTCCTAAGAGGCCCTATTTGTATGGGAACTTAGGAATGGACAAAGAAAATGATCTGCTTGTCAAAAGAAAATATGCATTTGAACCTGAAAGTCGAGGAAAACTGTTTGATGATATGACAAACAATGGTTTTGCAGTTGGTCGACATCTACCTGAACTAGGATTTGGGCAACAGAATCTTCCTCATGGATATATTCGGCCAAGAATATTATCTGACTTCCGATAAAACCTGCTACAGGCAGTTTCTAAAAAGCAATGCCAGAAAAAATTTGTCCAGGCTAGTCTTTGTAATTCACCTCCTTTTTATAAAATTAAAAATTAATGTAGAACACATACAGTGTATGTCCATTCAGTCACTGATATGACAATGTATTTACATAAAAGCTTTCTTCCCTGTAAGATCAGACTTGTAAAAGAGTCTCTGTCATTCTCTTGGCTTACTGGTAATTGTCACACTTATGATTTAATGTATTCTTTTAAGTCTAAAATTAAATTTTGATTTTGTTATACTAATTTTGGCTATAGGATATATTTCTACTGTAAGTTGTAATACACTGTTAATATATTGTATTTATTTAGAAATAAAGTGAATCTTATTCTCATTTTATTTATTTTTTGCACTGAACTTCCCACCTTCATGAAGATAAGAAACCATTTGGTCAGTCAGAGAATTTATGGCATTAAAAACTTATGCTTGTGGTTAATGCAGTGCAGTTTTCAGTGAAAGACAAAGTCATGCCAGTTTTCTAGTCAAAAGTTTCTTGATGCCCAAACTTAAAAAAATATCAACTCATTAATAAAACCATTCTGTCAACAAAAGAATTCATTTCTGTTTTATTTAGCAGTGTCAAACCTTACCTCTATGTAGTACATTCTACATTTTGCATGTTAATTACCATCACAGCTCATTATCATCATTGTTATCATACAGTATATCATTGTTTGAAACTGTATTTCAATGTAAGATACAAATGATAATTATATTCCTTAAAATATTTTAAACAATATCATACACTGTACATGTACATGAATAATAAATATTTTAAAAATGCTTGATTTTTTCCTAAAAGGTTTTACCTTCACAAAATAATATTATAATTATGTTTTTCCCTTATCTTTTTGTTCAACGCTTAAAAACATTTTGTATTAAAGGTGTTACACCAAAAGACAGCAGACCAAAAATTACAAGCTTGGTTATAAATGAAATCAAGCAAAACAAAATGATATCTTAAAACCATATATGCTACCAAAAAAGTGACGGTACATGCTATTTCCTTTCATGACAATGTACAAACAGTTCCAAATGTGGGAAATTCACAATGAGGTTTAAACTTAAGAATGTATTGTAATTTTGATCAAAAATTTTGATTTACACTGTATACAGTGGCAGATCCAAGGGAGGGGCGCAGCCCCCCCTTATTTAGAGACCACGATGAGGCCCGAAGGGCAAAAAAAATTTTTTTGGAGGCCAGGCCCCCCGCCTATCTCAGGGTCTGGATGAACGCCCCCCCCCCCCCCCCCCTATTATCTGAAGGTCTGGATCAGCCACTGGTATACCACCCCCAAAGGGTGTTTTGGTTCCACCGCCTCAGAAGTTTCTATCCCAAACTGAACAAGTATCTGACTGTGTACACTACCAGTGTGCAACACTTCTCAGAGGACCACCTAGCTGGTGGCTATCCTCCATCCACTGGACAGTACAATTATTAGTTTCCCTAATATTTATCCACTGGATAGTGATTCATCCTACTGGGGTCAGGGGCCCATTTCTCGAAAGTACTGATAACTTTTCGGGCGCGGAAAGCTGTTTCATGTTTGCCATGTTTGCATTCAAGATCAGAGTTTAAACAGAGCAAACTTGACCAGTTTGTGAGATAATAGGAACCATGCTACTATTCTACTGGTTTTGATTTTAAAATTTGCATTCTGGGCCCGTAAAGTTTCCGGGACTTTCGATAAATGGGCCCCTGAACTCAAATGTATTTCCAGTTCTCACTTCTGGCAGAGAGAAGCGACAATCAGCAATTATTCATGTCCGCTCTTTTTACAACAAGAAGTTGTTTATAAATCTGTGGCCGGAAAATCAGGAACACTGCTCTTATAACAGGCATTATAATGATAATGAGCCAACAGGAATCTTGCTTATGTTCGGAATGTCTCCACTCTGGGTTGCATACTTTCAAACCTACAGAAAGAAAAAAAACCCACACAATTTAATTAGCATAATGCAGATCAGATATGACCCAGTTCTTTTAGATATTTCTTACATTTTTGTATGTTTTTCACCACTTGATCTATAGCTAGTAACATGTAGAGTAATAAAACAATGCTTTTCATTATGTTTTGGAGACTAAAATTAGATGAGGAAGGTCAAATTGTCCAAGTTCACTAAATGTTATTTTGAGAACATTATCAGCCCCGTACCTGCTGAGTTTAAAAAGTGGTTTATCAGTCTTTGAGCCATCTTTTGGTTTCCTGAAGAAAACGTTACAAACATGAGATGAAGTTTTCAAACGGAAGAAATACATCTAGAGGTCAAACTTGTTTCTAGTGTGTCAAACGTGTTTTTAGAGCATTTGAAAAAGTGCAAGGGGTTTCAAGACTCTATCAGAAAGCTTACCTCAAAGCAATTGCATTTCTGTTCTGTTCCTCTCTCTTTTCCTCATTTTCTTTTTGTAGTTGCTGAAAATTACAATAATACACAAACAGCAATAATTCATTATTTGGCAATTAAAGGGCAGGAAGTTCATTTTTTAAAATATTCGTTCTCATCATGTGGATTTGTATACCTATTTTATCACATTATTAGCATACAATGAAGGTTCAAATATGATAGCATTCAATTTTACAATCTGTGCAATTTGTTTTTGCTGACCACACCTTTCTTTCAGCTCTTCTCTCCTTGCCTTTTTGATCTTGCTCATTTAACCAGTCTCGTTGATATCCCATCGACAACAAATGCTTGAAATTCACTGGCTCTGGATCACTTTTAAAAAAAAGTCATTAGATAAATTCAGTATTAATAATATTAATTATGTACATGAGGACTTTGCACTTAAAAGTAATGAGGGTTGCTAAGTCATGCACTCCTATAAAAGTTTCCAGATCAAGAGGGTGACAGTTTTTTTTCTTTTGCACAGTTACTAAACAAGATACACACATAATGGCCTCACTAACACCTTTTCAATTCCAGTGAGGAAGATACAGTGCTGGCTAACAGTCATATAATTTCTTGTCACAAGACCATTCTACGGTCATGATATCACTTTATAAACACTCAATGGACCAGACTGATGAAGTGTTAAAGTGATAATTTTCTCATCAAGTCCTTTTGAGTTACCCTACTACACAAGTAATATGTATTCAAATGAGTTATTATATATGTGACCTGGAAAGACAATAAACACAAACAGTTTTCCTTTTTTTTACAAGGAAAGCTATTATACTAAAAAAAATGTTAAGACGAGAAAAAGCAAAAGAGAGGCTGTTTACATTTTTGGCAGTCTGACTTGTCTTTGCTGAGGTGCACATTTCTGTGCTTGCTTTAGTTCTTCATATCTCTTATCGCGCTTGTGAATTCTCTTTAGAGGAGGAAGTCGAACATTGCTGGTATTTGCCTTGGAATCTTTTTCTTCTCTGCAAAGTAAAAACACCACAACAAACACTTACTTACACAACAGTATGGAGTAAACTGGAAATTAAGCATGAGCAGATTTGCATATAACTGGACAGCTTAGTTTCCGTACAATGGCAGGAGCCCACGACTCATGGGTTCCTGACAATGGTTACAATTGTTGTAAAAGGTGTGCCTAATGATTTGAACCAAGAGCTTTAAGTGCTGTTGTGGAAATGATGGAGCCTTAAATAAGAGCTGTAGTTAATAACTCAGTGAAGTGTACTGCAATGATTGCTATGCACAGGCTTTTAGTTTCCATATACAGGACTGGTAACCACTGATTATTGTTAGTGATCAAGGGTGGATTTAGGGGTGGGCTGAGGGGGCTGCGGCCACCCCTTTTTCTTTGAAATTCTGTGTTATTTTTATAGACTTCTCGGACAAATAAAAAATATCTATATAGCTGGCATGTGGGTAAGAGTCCTGGTCACCCTTTTCTGAATTTTCTGGATCCGCCTCTGGTGATAACAATTTTTGTTGCTTTCTCATAGAAACCAGCCTCTTGAATAAACAGCTTATACTGTATAAATGAGATTTATTGACATCAATCAACATCATACCTTTGCCAGTTTGACATGTTATCGTATCCTATGATTGGCCGCTTTCTTATATAGGCACCTGTCACAACCTCATCATCTGACGGCAAATCGTGTACATGTACATACCAATCAGGAAGAACTCTATATCTGAAAATAAAAATACATATGTTTAAATAAGATGCGGTAGACTAAATGGGCCCAGTAGAAACTAGAGATAAACTGCCATTAAACGGCGACCCTTGGAGTATGTGGCAAGTGGTCACTTCACCCTTTGAACCCTAAGATCAGAATTTGAATTCTCATTTGTTGCTCCTATTCATTTCCTACAGAAGTAGTGGGGAGAAGTTAATAAAATATCAAGTAAATTCATCTTGTGCGATCATGTCCGTAATTCTCATGACCACTCTGTTTTATGCTGATCACTCTTAGGGGTTAAGGGAAGTTGGCTGCTTAATAGAGGTTCGTCATATATTGGCAGAAACATCACTTTACTATGAAACAATTTACGCACAAATGGAGTGGCATTACTGGTTCACAATCTGTCTTTGCCTACATATCTTGACTTTATTTTCTTTCATCACATTCTTAACTGTGCACATCCTCTATCTTTGATTTCATACAAATCCCTTGTACTTTGTGGACAACATACCCTTCTTTAGCTGGTTCATTGTGTTGCTCTTCCAGCTGGGCAGGTTGACCAGCTTCGTCATCCTCTTCTGGATGGTCGTGATCAAACCAATCAACTCGTGGATAGGGAACAGGTTCATCCGGTTTTACAGGTGGACTGCGATATGCCAGCAGATTTTTTCGTCCACCTTGCTTGGCCATTTTTATGTACTTGGAGTCTGTGTCCCTGATCCATTTTCTTCTAAAGTGTCTTTCATCACTTTCAGGATTAGCAAACTCATCTTTGAGTCCTCCAATACCTGGTATCTGTGACGCTGGTGGGGCTGCTTTGGGTGACTTGGTTGTTCTTTTGACAGGAGCATGGTAGTACCAGTCTGGAAGGCAAGAGAATCACATGCACATTCAGATAGCATAGAAAGTAGACAGCAGATCCAGTCTTTCATACAGATTTCAAACACAGCTAGAAAAGGAAAGAATATCTAAAGCTATGTACAAAAGGATTCTACAACTCTCAACATTGTTGGCCCAACAATGTGGGGAGATGTTGCATCTGTTTGCAAAGCTAGAGAAACTTTGTGTGAAAATGGAGGCAACATGTACATCCAACAATGTTATGAGTTGTTGGCCAACGATGTTGCATCCGTTTGCACGGACTTAAACAAACAAGGCTGTAAAATTTGCATCAGTGCAACACACAATCTATGGTTGTTGGAGTGTTTCACTTCAGATCACGCAAAAGGTTTGCTGAGAACAGATCACCCAGAGTGCTAGAAGAAAGTGACCGCATTTTACTGCTGGCCTGCAGTTCTTTAATTTATTAAGTTTGAGAGCTCAGAAGTTCAATTTAATTGATGGAAGGCAATGGAGGCAGAGAGTAAAACAGAAACCATGGTCTCGTCTACCAACTACACTAGTAATGTACAGCTGCTTCTGGTACTGCACAAACCACAAGCGTAAATGCACACACTGTAGGCGATAAACGATCATTCTCTTCTAATCGAACCGTCTAAAAAACTTTCTCGTGGATATCTATCTTGCAAACTGCTCGCAAGGACCAAAGATCAGCTTGGAGCAATTTGTGAAAGTAAAGACAGAGAAATCGCCATACAGAAATAAAGCGGGCAAGGCTGACAGTGTACATAACCGACCACAAGATCGTAACTAGAAAACCTTGAAGGATATTTTCAGTATCTTAGCAAGAAAATAAAGAATACAGAGAGAGGATTTATCAACAGCAAAGGGTCCGGTCGATTGTCATCACGGCTGAAAGTTACAAAAATTTACACGATTCTCACCGAAAAGAAAGGCAGCTTACCCTGTGTCGAGATATGTGGATTAGGCATTTATATCGTCAAAGTTTCCCTTACGATTCTCTGTGTAATGATCTGTCTCCAAATTCTTAAAAATTTACTGTCTTGCTTGCTCAAGGAAAGCAACTGAAATATGACGACGGACGATTGTAATGCCGTTTCCATAGCAACACGTTTTCTCATAATCATTGCGTGACAAAGAGTGTCACATATTTGCACACTGCCTCTCCCAGCATGCAACTCGCAAAGAAATGTAGAGACTCGCAACAAACTAGCAAATTGTGGCAAGAATTTCTTGTCTTTTTCATTGGTCCGCAAGGTGCATCTCGCCACTCGGTTATTGCTGATCTAGAGGAAAAGTTTTCAAAAGTTTTTGTTTGAATTTAAACCAAAAATTACGTTCATAAACGAACGAAATTTAGCTGCAAAACGTGGCAAAAAACCGGGAAGGTTGGGTTACCCCATACATTACCTATACGGGTATGTGCCGCCCAACGGGGTCGTGATTTTGAAGCTCCTGATTTAGAATGGGGTATCCATTTCAGAGGCGTTTTCTAAAACGGGGTATAATTTTTCGAACGCACGAAAGCTCCAGTTTTTCGTTTTAAACAGCCATTTGAAATTATTCAAGGACAGGTTGCTTTTAAAAATACGTTTCAATGCGTTGACAAGCAAATTGTTGTACTCTTGTTGCACCCTGTGTTTTAGCGTGCAGGGCGGGCGTATTGTCTATTTCGAGAACGGGGTGTCAGTTTTAGGGCGAATTCTAGAACGGGGTATAAAAAACTGGCCCATTTCTAAAACGGGGTATCAATTTTAGGGGAAATTTGGCCAATTTGGAGTCCCGGGCGGCACATACCCACCCAAAAAATATCCTAGTGCCCCCCCGGGGGCAAAAACAGACATGGCACGCGTGGTACCTTGGGAAACTTGTGCTAAATTTCTTTCCTTCCTTCCTTCCCATGAAGTCCTGCGCTCTCTATTTTCTCTCGATGGTAGCCTTGGACGAGGTACCTGACAAATTTGCCTCCCGCTCTTCTCGCCTCATCAATCTTTCATCATGAAGACGTTCAGTTTTAATCCGATTAGGAAACCCCTCTTTTTATACTGATAAGCTGTTTTCAAACCACTCACTCTGGAACAGACTCGACACGCGAGCCAAAAAGCCAGGTTTCCAGGGAACAGAATTGGCTCTATTCTACTTGTTTAGGTTAATCATTCCCCTGGATATTACGTTTTTTAGCTGTTTGACGATATTTGTAGGTGCAATTACATGACCACTCGCCTGTCCCCAACGTCGCGCTGGTGGACGTGGGTTGATTCTTCTTCTTCTTCTTCTTGCTTCGCCCGGGCTGCTTCGACGGGTTTTTCTCAAAAAACTAACATGCCCAAATTCCAGTTACGTCTGAAAAGGGTCTTCAATTTTAGTTGGGGATCATGTTTCCTTTAGTTTTTCCGGATTTATGCTCTCGTAGCTTGACCTCCTTGAGTGTATGTTTTTGTTATTAGCTGTGGTCACACTACAGACTTTTTACCAAGGTAAACTCGACTTGTTGACAGTTTATCTAGGGAAACTTGATTTTTTAAGTGTGACCGATTTTTCCCTACGTAACTTACCTATGTCTCGAGAACCACAGAGTTTCCCTTGACAGCTACCCCAAAGCGATAGCTAGGGGAAAATGAAATACCGAGGTTGCTAGCCAATAGACGCTCATCGGCGAAGGTCTTAATTAATGACAGAGCCATCCTCGGAGACCCAGGGGCAGATAGTGGGGACGAGGAAAAGTCTAAACGGGCGGAAAAATATATGGCACGAAGAAAAGTAAAGAACGGCGACGACCGTTTGGAACTGGTCTGGTAAGACATTGTCCCTAGGGGTTCTTCTCGCCGTTCTTTACTTTTCTTCGTTCCATATATATTTTCCCGCCCGTTTAGACTTTCCCTCGCCCCCTTTATCTGCCCCTGGGTCTCCGAGGATGTGACAGGGCCGGACATAGCTCACGCTGTGAAAGAAATTCTTCTACGTCTTCGCCTTTCTTCACCAAGCACGTTATTAGCGTAAGAAATAACAGCGAGATAAAAGGAAAAAAAACGTCTCTTTGAACAGCTAGATCCCTGCGCATCTTGCCTTCTTAAATTTGCGCTCCAAAAAATTCAACGGGCGTGGAAACCTTGGGAGCCGACCTTCCCAGAATTTTTCACCTAGGGAGATTTTTGACCCGGGGGGGGTACTCTTGGGAATTCTTGGTGGGGGTGTGCGGCCCGATTCTCCAGATCCTGACCCGATTTCAGACCAAAAAATGTAATTCTCCACACCCGTTTTCAGACCAGACCTCTAAAATCCATACCCGTTTTCAGACCTGGCCTTTAGTCAGAAATTATGTTATCATTACCTAGATTAGAGCGCAAACAAACAAACTCATCAAATCCATCTTGAATTCGCATATTTATCTTTCTTTCTTACTCATTTGGAATCTTAAAAACGATAAATACATTCATACACTCCCGTAGTTCCCCCGAAACCCATACCCTATTCCAGACCAAAATGGGCAAAGTGTATCAGACCCGTTTTCAGACCATAACGGCCCAAAAACCGTACCCGGTGGGGCGGCACATATCTATATAGCTTATATAAGTACTCCCCCGGATTTTTGATGAATTTGCCCTACTGAGGTAAAATTCTGTAGCGTGACTACAGCTATTTATGTATTTTTGTATTTTTTAATGGCTTATTGACATGAGTTTTGCAAGATATTCCTTATTTTTACCCCCTTGCACCGAGTATGACATCTTCCATGTTAACCGTAATTCATGGCCCAAAAAGTGATTCCGTCCCTTATCATGAAATTTGAAAATCGATAAGATTCACATTTCAGTTTTTCTTCTTTTTCATTAGCGGAAGTCGATGCCAAGCACGCGACCTGAAAGAACTCGACGGGACAGAAAGTGAAAAAATCAAATTCTAAAAAAACAATGTCAAGCCGTAAAAAAAACTATTTTGGTAGTTCGTAAATTCACTCTTGTATCTAGACTTTTCTTATTGCGTTTCATGAGCTTGTATGTTTCTTTGTGGTTATTACATGGATAATGTCCATTCCTCTGCCCGGCCAGGTCAAACACATTCTAAATATTTAATTAGCTCTCTATATATAAACCGCTTAATGCGAGTATAAATTATGACTTTGTTTGACGCCTGGGCTTGACGTCAGTAAAAAGCACTCGAAACGGAGTGCAAGTCGCAAGGCTGTCACTTTGGGGCACGTTCAGGATAGTGTTCAGTCGATAAAGTGATATTCATGATGGGACGACACAACTTTTCAACCTCCATTTTATTCTTCGTTGTATTTGTCTTAAGAACCCTTATCTTTTTCCAGGCTGCTATTTCCTACATCGAAGGTAAGCGGAAAACGTCATGACATCACTTCTTAAAACTTCAGACTGCACTTTCCGCTTCGCAGTTTCTGCAACTGTATGCCTGTATTTGCCTGCATATTTTGTCGCCTGTTGTTTAACTAACACTAATAACCTTTTGGTGAATTGCTCTCTTCAGGGGCTACATTAAATGAGGAATTGTTGGTCCAACGCTTACTGAAGATCAACTCAAACGTGCGACCCGTGAATAACTCCTTGTCCGCGGTGAATGTGACTCTCGATATTACATTTTATGGCGTTATAGAAATGGTAGGCAACATTATATATTGTCTTTATATAGGTTACTATTTGTAATGCTTGCACATAGACGTATACAACAGTTCTATTTTACTGATTATTCCAAAAGGCAGCAACCGCACAACTTCAGCTAGCCAGGATTCCACAACTAACTGATACTCGAATAGAAGAACGCAATAAATGATCGCTTGTTGGATTGTATGTTATTGTTTGGCGAGAAAGTGCCCTTCCAAATATTTCTGTTTCCTATCAACCATTTATTTATTATTATATTAATAATAGCGGCACACTTAAATACTGCTAGGCTCTCTGCTGACACGGACGTGAATGTTTTTAAGTACGGAGCGGCCATTTACAACTTTAAAAATATATTGTTGAGTCATTCCCACGGTGCGCTCTGCGTTATCTATATCTTCTCCTCTTAGAAATAATATTTAATGAACTGGATACCAAGTGTTTGCCCAAAATATTTCTGCACTTAAATCAGTGAGCTTTTGCAAACGGTACCATCAGATAACAAAATATTTGTGGCTTCAGCGACTTCACGGAATGTCTGCTTCAGGATCGGTTCTGACACCAAAGTGAAAATCACCCAAAATACAATGGATGAATGCCTCACACTTCAGCCACTAGAGGAAAATATCTGTTATTATGCGGCATGGTTTTAATAGTTTAGAGAGCTTCTAACACAAATAAAAGGACATCCTTCCTTACCGTATTTTAAAATAAACGGATTATTTTCAACGTTTATGATAAGCACATGAGCTACCTGCCTCTACGTCTTTTCGTTCTTGTTCCGTTGCCTTAGTTTCGAGAAACTTTCGCTTCAGGCTTGCTTATTTTTCACACTTTTCAAAGAACCATAAGTCCTTGCATATTTACTCAGCAATTAAGATAATACTGACAGAAGCGCAAGTTGCTTTTAATCTGCGAAGGACAAAGTGGTACACATTTTGATAAACTCGTTACTATTCATCCTTGAAAATTTAATCAACATGGCAATAGTTGTTTATATTTTTAGAACAATAAGCTCATCCAGAGAGGTTGAAATATATTTCATTTGCCACCCGCATCTTACGGCTCCTGGTATATTGTGTTCGCGTCACAGTTCTTTGCCTTAATCTTTTCGCTTGCGACTAGCTGAATAAACAACTCCAACTTCTTTCAAGATAGACAAGCCTGAGGACTTTCTTTCGTAAACTAAACGTTCATTTGACGCCTTTGCATTAGAATGAAATAATTGCGATATTTTAATAAAGTTGTTAGTATGATAGAGAAAATGTCATTTACTCAAGTGATAAAAACCAAAAAGCAATTTGCAACTATGATCTTTAATTGGTTGCTACACATCTGTCGAATCAATTTGTTTGAACAAAACTCTGTTTGTATTTCTTAAATTTTAAAATGTTTTTATTCACGCTTTGTCTTGTTTTTAAATCATCTCTGGAAGTTAGATAACGGAAAAATAATATACTTCGAATGTTTAAACTGAAATATTTTTTATCTTACTTTAGGCTTTTTATTGGAGGCATCTAAATTTATAGAGCTTCAGGAAATTACTTTATAACCGACGTAGAATAATAAAGCAAAAAAGATAGAAAATTTTTAATTATTAAAGCATTTTTCTTCTAATTTACGCCTTTCGGACATAACAAGCGACCTGCAAAAAGGCTGCAGTTGTTTTTCTGTTGTTGTGGTTTTTAATTTTCTCCTTTGAGCAACTGAACTTTCTATTTCCAGTCCAATAAATCTGTCGCATAGATCTGCTAATCAATGAAATCGACCACATAAACTTGTTTTCACGCAAAATGTAAAAAGGCTGGCTCTGCTACAACTAAAACTCCATTTACAATTTAAAAAATCGGCACGGCACACTAAATTTTGGGCACCGTTCCTCGACGGTTTTCCCGGGAAGTCTCGTCACCCCTAAAATTTTGAGCACTGGTGCCACATTACATTTGGGACCGATACGTTTACACGTCGAAAATTGGAAGTGCCGTGCCTTAAAATCGTCAGCACGGTGCCGAACATTTGGGTTTCCGTGCCGATTTTTTAGCGCGTGTAAATGGGGTTTAAATTATTAGAGATTAAACTTTTTGGAGTGCGAGAGCGTAAGTACGAAACCCACAGATTTTAAGTTTTAGCTGATATGGGGTTGTTACACTATTATGGTGGGTGATTGTTTGAAGAATACTTGCTTGCCTGCCGAGACTAATGCGCAGAGGATATTTATGCGTCCTTCAGCAGGTTGGTTCGTGCAGGGACGGCAAAGAAATGTACAAAAAAGCGTACTTTGTCAAATGCAAGCTAACTCTGGGGCGGAATACCTTCCAGTCAGTCTCACGCAGAAAGTTGAACATAAGCTCATTAAACATTGAACCCATTTCGTAACTATGTAACATTATCGCTTAGGTGAAGTGAAATATTGAGACGCGAGAGGAAAACACTAGCTAAAAAAAATCTGTGAGCGTAATTTCATAAAGTATGTCAAGATCAGCCATATCGAGAGTGATTATTTGTCGCAAACCCGTTCACGACAGTCGGCTTTTTTGAGCGACGAAGTCGCGAGAAGTTTAATCGATGGCCCATACAAAATGGAATTTTACAGTCTCAACATGACACAGCATGTGCTTTGTAATTTTAAACCTGCTTTATATAGTATACTTCAATTCTACTGAAAGAATATACAGACGACTTCGTTCGCACCAATTGAGTAGACTCATCCGTAGAACCTTAGGATTTCATCCACTGTCCCGGGGTATTTTCCACGTTTTAATGAGTGGATAACTTTCGAATGACAGCATCAACCTTGACTGCCTTAGAATTGGCATTAATTCAGTTGCAGAAGATTACGTAACAATTGCGTTTTAAGATTACTGCGTCATCTTCCGAGAAGTCGAAAGCCTTGCAGCGAATCAACCTCGTTCCCAGGGTTCTCTCCTACCCGCCCGGGAACGAGGTTGGCAGCGAATTTTCACTTTCTGTAGTTGTGAAATGATTGGTGGCCTCTTTACAAGTTCCGGCTCGTACTTTCTCAAACTCATTAATAATTCACAAAGAAAATACAAAGGAAATTAATGTTTAATGAGTGTTTTCGGAAACCAGATGAAAAACTGCTCATTTTTACATCCTTAATTTCTCCATATTACTTCTCAAACGAAATGATTTTAGATCAAGCATTCGACACAGTGTTTCAGCACCAGATCAAACACCTCGAAATTCGTCAAAAATACTCCGCTGCGCGTCGTATTTTCAACTCTCTTCTCGGTGTTTGATGTGATGATCAAACACTGCGTCTCATTCTTGTTCTATTACGTAAAGAATGGGCCAGGCCTGCTGCCCACAGAATGGACCCTTTCAGCCAACGTGTTTAGCCGAAAATTACACTACACAAAGGGGAAAACCACCACTTGGGGAAAAAAGCGGAATATTTTTAAGTTGACCAAATAAGCAGGTTGTGGTATTGTTTTGGCTATTGTTTTCCTCATTTTCCACCTACTTACCACAGTAGAAAAAGTGTATTATTCCACGATGGACATTTCTTAAGACGGAATCCGTCAGGAAATTGGATGAGTAATTTTAATTTTCAGTGGACAAAAATCTTGTACCAGAATAATTTAAAGAATTTTCCATTGTGTTTTTGCATTTTTCAAGGGCTAGAGATGTAACAAATCATTTGTGGTAACACCAAAGAAAATTTCTCATGGAAGTCCGAGAAAATAAATGTCAAATTTCACAACAATTGTGATTATACAGGTAAAATTCTGAAAATTTCATGTTTAAGATGTAATTTTGTGAAATTTGACGTTCATTTTCTCGGGCTCCCATGAGAAATTTTTTTTAGTGTTTTTACAGATGATTTATTACATCTTTAGCCCTTGAAAAATGTAAGAAAGAATACAATATACTTTAAATTATTCTGGTACAAGATTTTTGTCTACTGAAATTTTAATGCCGTATCCCATAAACCAACGCGCGCACCAATTCAATTCAATTCAATCTGTTCCCACCAGCTTTGGTTTATGGGATACGGCATTAAAATTTCTTTCCCCAGGCCCCCGCAGTGACGTCACAGATCACCTGGTGTGGATTCCTTCTTAACTCTTCTACATACAAATTCTCCAGACTGATCCCCATACATTTCCGTAATGAGTTGGACGAGTGAATTTCATCAATGATCCAGCATTTTTCCGTTGATCATTTTTGAAATTGTCATAACCTTTTCTCTTTATTGTGTATTGATATTCTTGGGAGAAATTTTCTCGTTGATCGCTGTTGATTAAGGGTGCATTTCCTTGGGATAATCCAGATAAAAAATTCTTGATTTCAGGTTCCTTGGATTCGTTACAACGTACGTAAGAAACTGAAAACTTGAAAATCAATTCTTGCGTTCCAACAATACTGGCGTGAGCCCTCGAGACGTGCCTTGCCTCGTATCTTCATAGAAAATGTAAAGACTACTCGCCACTGGTGCTATTTGCCCGGATCTGTTCCTTTTGGGCTGTGATTTCTTTAGATCAAAATTCATTTTTGCATTCAGGAATCTGCTTGGATTTTCGCAAAGAAATGCATCTGTTGTGGTTCAATTTTATCCTTGGTTTAAATTTTATTTTCTTTTGTTTCAAACTCGTTGTCATATATAACCATGCCCAAAAACAAAAGAAAATAAAATTTAAGCCAAGGATAAAATTGAACCACAACACATCCTTGGACTTTCACTCTAATTGTAAATTGATATTGTTGCTTTAATGGCGCAGATTAACCTGTCTTATGAAAATGCTCGCAACTGTTGCCTTGATTAAATTGCAAACGATTTAGTGGCTTCTTGCTAACTAAGGGCTAGCCAGTTTACCTAATGAGCTTAATAAAGAAGTTTATAGCGTTGCTGCAATTATTATCTAAGCAAGGTAACATGCTCTAGGAAATTGTTCAGCGAGCAAGTAATTTTTAAATGCTATAATCTTACTAACTTGCTCTAAATTCAGTAACAACTTCATATGTTCTAATTTGCCTTCCAGGACGAAAAATATCAAATTCTCTCTAGTAGTGTATGGGTCAGGCAGGTAAGTCCTGGAGCCAAGAAAACTAGAACTCGATCCCAGACCCTCCGTGCGACCTTGTGAGCTAGCCGAAAATTTCGTTGTCAGCAGTCGTTCATAGATGGCCATTATTCATGGCGATAGGCTAGGTCGCAGAATGGGGCTGGGAGCGAGAGATTTTGCGCATGCTCTAAGTTAGTCATTACTTTTCCAGGATGAAAAGCACCAAATTCTCATCACAGACATCTGGTTGAGACAGGTAAGATGTGACTGAAGACCGCAGCCCTTCCCCTGCTGCTCTGTGGAGATCTTCTATAGTGATTCACCCCTATTAACGACAACTCGTTCGTTGCGTGCCTGTGCAAGCCCCCCTGGGCGGGGAGGGGTACTCCCTATAATGGCCTATTTGTGGGAGGCTCCGCTGAAAAGGGTACCTTTTTCAGGCTTCAAGTGTATTAAGGTCAGCACTTTTTAACATCTGTCGAAAGGCCCTTGGACACCTTATGAAGTTTACACAACGTAGTTTTCCTTATCGTTTTGGATTAGTCGGTTAAGCACTGCGTTTTACAGATTAGGGTTAAGCACTACCTTTACTGATTAGGGTTAAGCACTGCCTTTACTGATTAGGGTTAAGCACTTTCTTTACTGATTAGGGTTAAGCACTGTTTCGAAACTGGTTAGGTTCCTCTTTTGGGTTGGGTTTGATGCTATGTGTACTTTGATCTACCTTGTGTAAACTTCATAAGGTGTCCAGGGGCCTTTCGACGGATGTTAACGAGTGCTGACCGTGTATTAAAGGGTAGGGAAATCCGTTATTCCGGTTAAAGGGATGCAAAGTTCTCCGGATCCAGACCCTGAGATTAGATGGGGGGGTATCCAGACCCTTAGAGAAGGGGGGAACCCGGTCTCCAAAAATAAGGGGAAGGGGGGGCCGGGCCCCTCCCCTGGGTCCGTCCCTGGTTCTAAACTAGGTATGTAAAAGGGTACCAGTTGTCAATGGAAGATATACAAAAGGGGTATCTTTTCTGTCAAAAATGGTATATAAAAGCGTAAGGGGTCGGATTTCGGGGCGGAACCTCTCCCTGTATAGAACTTTTTTGAGTACCTCTCGAGGTGCAGGCCTAGCTTACCGTACATTTTTTTCACTTTCTGCATGTGCTTCCATCGCCTACGATCCAGTGAAAACAAGACTGTCGGAAAAAAAATGCTCGTTGTAAAGCACTGCGATTGTTTTGCTCTCACGCTTCTGCTCGCCACTCTGACAATCTAGAGTTTACTAGATCATAAGCGATGGAGTGAAAAGCAAGATAGAAAACTCTGCTTGTTGCTCCGTCTGTTAGATTTTTACCGGATAATTAGCTTCGTGCCCTTTCCATTCCACTCAAAAACGCCTTTGTTTTAAGGTTACTTAAGGAGTAACCCCCACCCCCGAAAATTGAGTGCCATCATAGCTTCTTATCTTAAGAGGTGATATCTTCCTCATTAAGTATGGCGATTCTTTCTTTTTACAGGAATGGATGAATGAATTGGTACGTTGGGACCCGAAAGATTATGGTGGACTAAGGCAAATCACCGTCGATTCTTCTCTTGTTTGGCAGCCTGATCTCGTCCTTTATAACAAGTGAGTTATACCAACAGTAACCTCCGTTGCTGACGGATTTGTTCGGGAGGGCAACGAGTAAAGCGCGAGTGAGCGTCGAAGCCGCTCCAGCGGCGTATGCTTTACCAACACGAGTTATACTTGACGGATCACAATTCTTTGTTATTTATTTATTTATTTATTTATCTATTTATTATATTTTTGGTTAAGAAATATTAAGTGGGAAAAGACATCTTTGCCTGTCTGGTTTATAGACAAATCAGGGATAGAAGATTCAGCCGTAGTCTGCTACACAGCCGTTTTCAGTGTCGTCACGCAACGTTCCTCCCAGGAGCGTTACGTGACGACACTAAAAACGGCTGTGTAGCAGACTAATTCAGCCGAAGCAACAAAGTTTATCCCAGTCAGGTTAAATCGTCAGATAATTTGGTATTATTTAGGACTGAAAATTCTTTGCAAACGGACAATTCATCTCCTGTTAGTGCCGAGACTATGAAAAGCTTATTTGTTTATTTATTTACTCATTTATTCATTTAATTTCTGTAGTGTTTTTGAAGAATTTGACGGCAGAATGGACAACGTGAAGACGCGCATTCGTATTAAACACGATGGTGAATGCTTCTGGGCGGCACCCTTCGTCTTCAAAACGTCCTGCCACTTTAAAGTGCACGATTTTCCGTTTGATAAACAGCAGTGTAAACTTAAGTTTGGATCGTGGCTTTTCACCTCGAAAGACCTTGATCTGTTCAGAAAGAGTGAAACGGCTCAAGTTGCAAAAAACATGCTTGACAACGGCGAGTGGGATGTGACGTCGATTGGCATCGAAAAAAACGAGGTAACATATTCTTGCTGTCCGGACGACAAGTATCCTGACATCACCTTTGCGATCAACCTTAAGCGGCGGTCGTTGTTTTACACTTACAATTTGATCATCCCTAATTTTCTCATAGCACTTCTCGCCTTCTTTTCTTTTTACATCCCTGTGGAGTGCGGAGAGAGAATTTCGTTCGTGATCACTGTTTTGTTGAGCATGACTGTTTTCTTGTTGTTGGTGGCGGAGAGTATACCACCTACATCTGAGGCTGTTCCGGTCATAGGCATGTACTACACCAGTTCTATTATCGAAGTCGCTCTTGCGCTGGTTGCGACTGGAATCAGTCTTAAGGTGTATTATACTTATTTATACGGGAGCGGTTTGTCGCCCGGCTTGAGGAAATTCCTCTTCTACCGCCTTGCGCCACTGCTCTGTTTTAATACCGAGATCACTGGCAAAAAGGAACATCGTAAAAAGAATTCCTGTCTTGGAAATCCTTTCAAGTTTCTTAATAAGCTCAGACCAAGCTCTCCGCGAAACAGTGATGTTTCCATGTACAATGTTTCCGTGAACTGCGATGCAGTTACTTCGCATGTGCAGAAAAATGGCGGTTTGAATTTGGACTCCGTCGAAGTGAGGAAAAGTAATATCAAGTGTGTTGTAGACTCGCAAGACGAATTATCAGACCAGGAAGTACGGCAACGTTTTAAACAAGACGCCGTGCCGGCTGAACTTAAGTCAATCTGTTCAGCAGTTAAGGATCATAAAGACTCGGAGAGGCATGCCGCCGAATGCAGAATTGCGGCTGCAATTGTGGATCGAGCTTTTATGGTTCTGTTTGTCTCGGTCTTTTGCCTCTCCACCCTGTTCATTCTGTGTTTACCTTTTATGAATAACCCATAGAGTGTAATGTATGAGCGACGAAGGCGCTGCACCCTCGGTGGTGAAGATTGGGTCGTGAAATACATCATACCGTGACACCATTGACAGAGGATAAACTCCTCCTTGAGGTGGTGGATTGTGTGACTCTTGAATTTTGCACGGGTCACGTGTGCAATGTTGAATGAGTCAACGACCGGCATTCTTTCCCAGCGAAAAGAACACAATGCATCAAGGGAGGAATAGTTTCCCTTCCTCCCAGCATTCCTTGTAATCGTGACTGTGAAGTTTTCATCGCCTTTGGGGAATTCTCTTTGTTTTCCAAACCCTTACAGACAATTAACTTCTCTTTAAAGAAAAGGTTTCATGAAGGAGAAAAAAGTTAGAAATCCACGTAAACAAATTGAACCCGAGAACGTAATAACAATATGTGCATTATTTTCTTAATTACTGATTATAATTGATAAAAAGACTGTCAATGTTGACAGAACGAATAACAGTCAAGTTTGATAATTTGTAATAATTCTTTTTCGTGTAATATCTGTAAACTAGCTTAGCCAGCCCAAAGTATACTTCTACTATAAAAATAACTAAGTTATTAAATTTCAAATTATACAATTTTAACGCAGAGAATAATTAGTGTTTCCATGTAATGGGAACAAGATATCGCCGATTAAACATTGTTAGTAAATGAAAAACTGCGATTCTTTGGTTTTATTACAGAAGAACACCTACCTCTTGCCAGTCCTTTCTCATTCTTTGTTTCGGTCTTTTAAGGTCAAACTCATTCCCGGTGAGGCTTCATGCCCAGTGAATCGTAAGGTCTCTCCTAATTGGTCGTTGAAAACAATGACATGTCATTCTTCCCATTGTTTTAGTATTGTTTGGGGTCAGGAAAACGCACCATTGGTGACTTCTCTTCCAAGCAGCTGCTACGCGACCGCAGTTGTGTAAGGATACACGCCATCTTTGCACACACTTTAACGTTTTAGGATTGATAGGGCAAAAGAATGCCAGGTGGTTCCTCACATAATAAAAGCTGCCAATATGAGTATTCGTGGCCGAGGGTTTTTTTATTTATTTATTTCAACTATTTTAGTAGGGCCCGGTTCAGACGCCGTACTTTTCATGAGCCGAACCATCCTCGGGGACCCAGGGGCAGTCAGTCGGGTCGGGAGAAAAGGCGAGACGAAAGTTTTCAAGCACGGGAGAAAGAGCCCCTGGGTACCGACTCTCACCAAACTATTTCCAAAAATTCAAGCGAATGCTTGCTCCTGATTGGGCACAAAAAATGCTTTGTATTATTGTGCCCAATCGGCGAACAGTCTCTCCTGAGTTCTTTTCGTGAGTTCGTACACGAAGGCTATTGTCTCGCCACGCTTGCCCGGTTCGTTCACCAAGCTTGTGCGTGCAAGGGAAATTTATATTTTCTACTTTACTAACCAGAAACGAAGGAACTACCGATGAGTAGAAAAAACGTTTGGGATGCTATAAGCAGGGGCAATTCAATTTGCCCCGAGAATATTCTGTTTTTGACGGATCACAATGTATCGTAAACATTAGGAAGTTTGAGATGTGGCGGCGACGAGAAAGTCATACAAGCAATAGCTTGACAGGCAAAACAAGAACTTTGCACGTATCACGCTTTTTTTGTACATTTTTTTGCCGTCAACTGCACGACTACCCGTGAAAATGCCTAATTTCACGTTTTTTGAGGGACGTAAACAAGCAGTGACAAAATTCATTCTCTTTATGAACTTTGATATGGTTGATAGCTAGAAACTCAACTCCAGAAGAGTTCGCTTGAATTTGACCAAGTAAGCGAGTTGGAATAATCACGAGAGAGACTGAAAAAATGTGAATTCACTTTTCCATGCGACGTTTTCGTGGCTGTCAGCCGTGGTGGTATCTTTTAAAAACTCCTTAATAGTTACGCAAGACGTGACCGATGCAAGCGTGAATACTTGTTGTAAGCTCAAGCTTGTATTTATGGAAAAGCGTCTTTAGTTTTCGGGCAGACAGTATTTTGAAATCAAATGGGATTTTATATCAAACTGAAAGTTTCCTGTGTGCGTTCATTTCTTTGGTGCATGATCTAGACAAGCCGTGATCGAGACAATAGTCGTCGTGTACGAACTCACGAAAAGAACTCAGGAGAGACTGTTCGCCGATTGGGCACAATAATACAAAGCATTTTTTTGTGCCCAATCAGGAGCAAGCATTCGCTTGAAGTTTTGGAAATAGTTTGGTGAGAATCGGTACCCAGGGGCTCTTTCTCCCGTACTTAAAAACTTTCGTCCCGCCTTTACTCCCGACCCGACTGACTGCCCCTGGGTCTCCGAGGATGGAGCCGAACCTGACACATTTAAGTGTCTGAATCAATTAGGAACGCCTGTTTCGAATGGCTCAGCCGCTCTTTCCGGATCTTTCCGCTTAGCGCGGCCGAGAATTTCGACTTTAAAACGCCTTTAATTCAGACTCCGAACTTTTCATGTACCGAACCTAATGCATAAATTCTTATAACGTATTTTGTAAGCAGTTTGGCCGAAAAGAGCATTTTACTCCTTCTGAAGTTAGTTCAACTGGAATTAAGATCGGTGTCTGATTCAATTCAGCCGGTCTTAATAATTTGGGTCGACTCATAAAAAGTTCGTCGTCTGACCCCGGCCCAAGGCAAAATGTACAGAACATGCTTCGTCATGTTTGCCTCATTATGGCTCTACAGTCGTTACTGCATCCAAAACAGTCACTGATCACTTCTACCCACAATTTGCCCTAATCCTCTTAAAGATTAAAAGTTCACCATTTTCTGTGGTCCAGGATAAACAATTGTTTTGGCGGTTTTTAACAGTTGTTTGCCCACTAAAACTGACCATGTGACATTTTCGGGTTTTATCCCATCAGTCATCGGGGGCGTGCAAATAAGGGAAAAGTTTGACTTCAGAGCGTTTTCAATAAGCAAGGCGTTTCCTTTACATTGCTTTTGGCTCCAATCTTGTAAACACTTCTACACAGACAAAGTAACGTCAATCTATGAACCAGATTAGTCTGATCACGGAATTTCACTCCAGGAAAGTTAATCCCACGATCTCACCCTTCGAGGTTGTTCTCAACTTTCCGTTCACTACATTGTTCCACCGAAGAAAGATACAAAGAGCAAAGACCCTGGGAAGAAGATTGCAATTGGTTTGTTGCGCAATTTCAGCCCCTTTACTTTCTTGTTCATTGAGCCTGTGTTGGAACAACTGATGCTAGCGACATAACAGTAGCGGTAGACAAGGAGTTGTGACGTCACCCAGGCTTTCTTACATCTACATGGTAAGTTGAACATGTTGGTAATGGGACTTATTACGCGTCAATTATTTTTTATTTTTTCTGGAAGCAAACCTTGGCAACGTTTTAAAATTTTTACCACAGGTTACCCACTTCCAACGTGACTATGGGGAAGTTTTGAATCAATTTAGCTTTCTGGTAAACTGCCCACCTACCCCTCCCCTAAGCTAACATTTTGCCTTTGATAAGAAGTAAGCATCAATGTTAGCTTAAGGGAGGGGTAAGTGGGCAGTTTCCCAGAACCTAAATTGATCCGAAGTTGTTGTGAGGGGTGTGAGACGCTTACATTATATTTATGTAACGTGCTTATCTGTAAAATGTTTCTTGATAATAATAATGATGATAATGATAATAATAAATAATAATAAATAATAATAATAAATAATTCTTTTATTTACCCTTGACAGTATTTATAGCACTTAAGCTAGTGCGGCCGAGCAAATGACTAAAACAAACAATTCAAATCAAACATAACAGGGTTAAGAATCCCAACTGGGGGGAGGGGTGGGTGGGGGGCAAAGCAGCTGGCTATTTACAAGCGTGGTCGAGCAAATCAGCCCCAATAATAAGACCCGCAATTTAGAATCTGAACAGGGAAACCATCGCCATTTCCGTCACAACTCAGTCCCATTCATATAACGCAAGCGGAAAACCCACTTTCACCCTCGCCACCCAACCAACCCCCCCCCCCCCTCACCGACACCACTACACCAAAAAAGACTCTGGGCTACGTGATCCTTCAAGTGTTAGTATGTGAGTAAGATACATTCATTCGAACCAATGGCAGAGCACGTGGAAATTAACTGCCCTTAAAGAATAACATGGTCAGAAAGTCAATTGCCACTGCTTAAAGTCTTTATTTCACTGAATATCATCCTTACTGTGATTTACTTTAAAAAAAACTGCTTTGCAGCACTTGCAACTATTGAGTCATCACCGGGTTAAATTCTCTATGGTCTACAAACTGACCAGAATGAACATCACAACTTTAATCGTCCTTGTTTATCTGATTGTTAATCCATCGAGCAAACTTCGAAACTCGTGTATACACGCCGTATGAGCCTATTCCTCCGCAGCGTCTTCCCCACGAAATGACGCCTGCGAGCACCCATCGTTCGTCAGTTGCATCCATTGAAAGGTTATTATCAATGGCCAGCGGTCCACCCGAGTCTCCCTGACATGCGTCACCATGTGTTCCGTTGAAGTAACCAGCGCAAAACATGTTGTCTGTGACGACGTACTTTTGGTTGGCCCTTATACATGTACTTTGGTCTACGACTGGTACTTCGGCTTTACGCATTCTTTTGAGGAACTTTGAATGTAGTCTTTGTTTCTTGTCGCCCCAACCTGTTAACAGTTCCACGTAAAGAGGTCATTAAAACTGTGGACAAGTTTTTGAAACGAAAATGAAAGGGGAAAGTTACATTCCACATTGGATTATGTAGTGTTGAAAAAGCAGTTAATGCACTAATCAAGGGTCACAAGGTGAAGTTCTTTCTCCCTTATCTGCTCTTATCTAGCGATGGTATTCTTAAAAATGTTGGGATGTTGCGTTAAGCTTTATTGGGGTTAGCGTTAGATAACATCGACTGAAGCCAGATTGGACACCTTATGAATTTTTCACAACGCATTATTTCTGTAGTGGAACGAATGAGGCTATAATAGCTGAAGAAACCAAAACTACAGAGCTCCAGTTATGGAGAGAACACAGTAGAGAGTTAAGCACTGATCTACAGTGATTAGGGTTAAGCACTGAACTGAAAACGGTTAGCTTTCAAATATTGTAATGGGGTACGGCATATATAAGAACATGACTGTATATTTTAAAAATTACTGGATCTGGCAGCTAGTCCTCGATGGTGTAGTGGATATGGATGTAGGCTATAAAGCAAGTGACCCGGGTTCAAAGCATCACAGTGGAGTTTTTCTACTTCTCTTTTATATTACACAGTAAAGTTGGACTTAAGTTGTTCTTCATGTAATTTTACTGAAAGAAACAATCTGGTTTAGGTCGATGTTATCTAGTGCCTTCCTTTCATTGGAGCTGGAGGGTTCCTGACAACATTGCTTTTGTTTCCCGTACTTGCATAACTGTGTCATTTGAGGCTTCTTAAACGACAACCCAATACGACACTTTGACACTGACAGGACACGTGAAATATGGCGGCCTGTAATCAGAAGTGGCCGCGGTCACCTTTTGGCCCGGGGGATACTTTCTATGCTGGCCTATATGAAAGGCTCTGCCCGAAAAGGGTACCTTTTTCAGGCTTAACGTATCTAAAAGGGTCGGCATTTCGTGAATTGAAGTATATGAACCTTTTTACTACAAAAAAAAATGACAAGAAGACGTACTGTTAGTATGCATGCTAAAGGGAGACCATTTCTCAATAAAACGGTTGGATCTCAGAGAAGAGCCTCCTCGTATGAAACTCGCGCCTTCAGTCACGCGCGTGTTCATTTGCGTGTCTCGCGTGTTTTGCTCGACAGACCAAGAAAAAAGAGAGTCCGCTCGTGGTCTAATTCTTGAGATGCCTTTTGGCCATCACAATGAGAGGTTTTCTCTATCAAGCGGCTTTCAATACACTTAGTTTGAACGAAAATAGAATCCGGGATAGAAGGTGACTACTGGAAAGTTAAGATTACGCTAATTTATGACAAATCTCTGTTGAGCGACCAACCTCCATGGAGAAGTTTGACGTCACGTTACCATGGTAACAAAATTTTTAGATCTCAACAATTTTTCTTGACAGGGATGACCATTTGCATTGTTGAACGATAGAAGAAAAGTGTGGACTACCGTTTTGTTTCTGAGTGCAATCATGCACAGCAAAGTTATACATGTCAATTTTTTCGTTTTTGTTTTCTGGAAAACTGTCCACCTACCCCTCCCCTAAGCCATCATTTTGCCCTAAGTGAGAAGTAAGTATTAATGTTAGCTTAGGGGAGGGGTAGGTGGGCAGCTTCCCATAAACCTAAATTGATCCCTTGTAGGGCCACGGTTTGTTGAGATCCTGAAATTTTGCTACCATGGCACCGTGGCGTCTCCTCTAGATCTCCATGATGGTTCAACTGTATTTCATTGCTTCAAGAAAGCAGCTAATAGTTGAGTATTCGGCAACTAAGATCGTTATAATCTTCTTACCTGTAATGAAACCAATCATTCCGGGTCTCAGAAGAAATTTATCCTTGTCACTTCCTCGCAGGGGTAGGCAGATGGGTCTTACGTAATCGGTATAAATAACCGCGGTCTTCAGGCGAATTAGTGCTATATCTCGATCATAGTCGCTACTGTGATGATCGTAGTGAGGATGAATCAGGATTCTATCCGCGGAAATAAGTTGTTCCCTGCTGGGCTCTGCTCGGTTGGTGAAGATCTTTCCGAGACGAACCTGGACATGTTGCACTGAAACACCTACACAACAATAGAGCCTTTTCAGTCACGTGGTCAGTCAGCGGCTATGCAAATTTATTGAACAAAAAAAGTTTATACATAAAAAAGTTCAACTCCCACAGGATTGGTTTGCAACCCCAATGTGGCCACTTTTTTGTTTTTGGACACCAACAGACGTCATGTGAAAACGCTCTTTACTCGCCATTTGCTCGTCTCCCATAGTACACCTGGCCTGCCGCCCAAAATGTTGCATAGGCATTGTCTTTCGCTTCTCTTGGGACGACTTCAATACCAACAAAGGTCATGCAATTTTTTTTGTAGGGGTTTGGGGGAGGGGGGGGGGGGGGGGAGGCAGGATGTGAAGGCTGCAGATGAGCTGTCAAAATTTGAGGCAACAACAATTTTTTTGCGAAAAGTGTCGGTCATGATATTAGTTTGAAAAAGTATCTAATTCCTTATGCACAACGAAACAAATCAGGGTCATAAATTAAGGTCTCTTGTGTGAACAGTGTAGCGAAATGAGTAATTTTTTTCTTAAACAGGGTCAGGTTTTGAGGGCTTCGATCGTACACCTCAACCCAAACAGCCCCTAGACATTTTACAAGTCGACCTCCCATAAGTTCTTTAAAGCGAGCCGCGAGCGGCGAACTCTATATATAAGTCTATACAAGTCTATATAACCAACCAGGAAAAAAAAAATAAAGGACTGGTAGAAAGTCTAAACAGCCCTTAGACGATCACTTAGAATTGAAAACAAAATCACAAACCTGCCCCAGCTACACAATGCGCAGCGGTAACTACCCATCTCGAGGCGACAAGGGATCCACCACAGAAATGTTTATTCGTCCTTGTGTTCCACAGGCTGGCTTGCCATGGGTAAGACCCTGGTTCTACCTTCTTACCACCAACAATCCTACTACGAGTGGTCAGTGTGCGACGGCCGCAGTCTACAGGGGGAAATCAAAGTTTTATAAAGCAAGGTGAGAATTACCATCGTCAATAAAGTATCGGCAACATTTTAAAACGGAAAGGTTCGCCACAGATTCGGAAATTTTACGATAAATATATTTTTTTCAAGGAGCATTTCTCTCTTATGACAACGCTGTGTTTATCCCACCCTAAGTTTTTAAGTGCTGAAGTATCGCCACATGCAAAGTGATCAGGATTCCGGAGTCCTGAAAATTTTGCCTGTTGAATCTCGAATCCTTGGCTTTGAACTATGGAACTTAGCTCCAGGAATTCGGAATCTGGTTTAAGATTGGAATATCCTGAATCCAGTTCCTGGAATCCAGAATCCAAGTCTATCTTGGATTATTACATGCACGGGGCGAGAAGTATCAAGGCAAAACAGCTAGTGTCCGACTTTTAAGAACTGCTGAAATTTTGGCTAAGAGTCGGAAGGAAGGGGAAATTGGGGTTTACGGTATTGCGGTATTAAGTTTTTTCATGAGGTATTTCGGTGAATTTAATGAACGGTATTGCGGTATCATCTTGCCCTGCGGTATGCGGTTTTTCATCCTTTTGGCTGACGGTATTCGGAAAAAGAAGATCCTTCACGGTACTGTGGTACCGTTCATTTGCGCTTTCCTGTCCAATACAGGTCGATGCAATACGCAACACAAAACACAGTGAGCGTGGTACATGGTTTACACAATTTTTGGCAGTTAATCTACATTTACAATGTGATTGTTGTTGTTTACAATGACCATGCTTCTCGGTCTTTGTACCGGTAAATCGAGGTCTTCTCATGTTTTCTCACAAAGGCTGAGGTTGCTCAAGACGTTAGCCGGGTCATAACGGTTGACGGATGCATTTTTAAGTAATCGTAACCGATCATACATGCGGTATCGGTATTTTGTCGATTTACGACACGGTGTTTCGGTATTTACCAAATTTTTCTTGCGGTATTGGGTACCCACAATGTCGCCCTCCGTAAGATACCCCCCCACGCATCTGCCATGATGCATTTTCCAGCGTTAACCCTTCAAGTCCCAAGAAAGATCAACATCAATTTTATCCTTACAATATCAAGACATATTCAAAAGAAAAAGTTATGAGAAGTAATAAGAGTTAAATGCTTTGATATTTGAATTTTCTCAACTAATTTTTTTGTCAAAATATATGCAGATTGAGGTACCTTCGTTATTAATACAGGTGCATTGAGCTATGACGAACCTTTCCTCTTAAAGTTTTTGGTTTTAACAATCGAAAAGAACTACAGACATCAAGACTTCAAGACTTTGTTATAAATTTTCGGCAATGATATGAAATAATCCGATTTTGCTGGAGCTAAACATTTTTTTAAAGAAATAAACGCTAATGTGCACTCTACCGTTCGTTCTTAGATGACAGGATGGAGAAACCAATTTGATTTCTAAGCTGCGGCGTTTTTCAAATTATAAATGATAAATTTATCATCTATCACTAACCTGCATCGAGCGGTCTCGTCACTTTGAGGTATGCGCGCACCTCCTTGCTGCCAGCCCTGTTCGTTGCTTTACAGGCGTACCAACCTTGGTTTGAACGATCAGCGCTCACAATTATTAACCTGGTTCTCGCAATGGCAATGCCATCTCCTTTTACAACGTTTCCGTCTTTATACCACGTAACATTTGTATTCGGGGTCGAAGCAGAACACTCAAGTGCGGCAGTGTTTGTTTCTTTGACAGTTACGTTGGTTGGAGTCTGGCGGAATCTCGGAGGACCTAAAGAGAAACGAAAAATGGAGTAAATACACGCGAATAAGAACCTGGTTTCTTTAAATAACCTGTTGGGCTAAAAATTTGCCAGTTATGCCCCTCTATACAAGAACCTGTCTAGCCTAAGATTTGAAACAGGTTCTTATTTTCTGCTAAAACATTCCTTACACTTGAGCAAATAAAATAAGACATTGCAATACAGGTATGTTATATTCTGAAGGAGGACTTCAAATTTCATGTGGACAGTGCTTCAGTTATTCTTTTAATAGTCATTTTTACATTAGTATCAATTTGGTATGCAGATTTATATAAGTGATAAGCTGAATACTACTAAATACTCTTTGCTACAATGTATTTTGTTTCTTCAGAAATTCTTCAGTCTTTATTTGTACTAATTACCATTTATGTAAGAACCTAATTAGGCTAACTTTGGGAAAATGCCGTTTTGTACTCGCGGGTTTTCACTGTGGCGCAAAATTTTACCTTACTTTTTTCTGGAGAAGCATAATTTAAAGACGGAGACTTGATCTTCTAAAACGATGATAGCTTCGTTAATTCAGCCTTTGAAATACAATAATCCTCGTACACGCTAACGTCGGACTAGCTTAGTTCTCTCCCAAGCCTTGATTTCGAAGTGTAAACTTGTGAAATGCCATAATAATGTATCTCAAAGAAACAGCAACACTGCCCGCGATTTTTCTGATGATATGGTAGCTAGCGTCTAATGCTGGGATGACAAAGGAAAAGGTTGAGAAAAGCTGGTAAAAACTGTTTACTTCAAATTTAGGTCAGAAAACTGAGATAAAGAGCAGTCTCTTAATCGTTGTGACGTGATAGGTTCTCAGAGAAATCTGTTGAGGTAGAAAAGAACTGCACCCTGGGGAAAGGCAGTTTGTCTCATTGCGAATGACCCTTGTAGCCTGAGAAAATAGCCAACATTTCCCGGCGTCACCATTTATTTTCCCGCGAAATGACGTCTGAGAAACAAGCGCAGAAATTCCATCATGATGACGTGTCACCTTCCAGATCTGGGTAGTGCTTCTGATTGGATGAGGCAAATTTTCAACCAATTAGAAGCACTACCCAGATCTGAATAGTGACTCGTCATAACAAAGGAATTTCTGCGGTCGTTTCTCAGATGCATTTCGCGGGGAAACCATTGGTGGCGTCACAAAAATCTCGGCTGTTTTTTTAGGCTACCCTCAATGTACTCACTAAGACATTCCGGTGCTTTTTCGCTCCAGCTGCCGTCAGCCAGACACGTGCGGGTGACTGGTCCGTGTAGATTATAGTGAGGGTAACACGTGTAGCGTATCATACTGCCTTGTGGGTAATCACTGCTACCGTCTCTCGGAGCCGGGTTCCTGTCACCATTTGCTGGGTCACCGGGATCAGGGCAGTTTGTACTGGGACCAACTGGTATGGAAACATAAAGTTATTTCACTACAGGCACTCGAACCCTCAGGGGGTGGGGTACTGCGGATTTCAAGTGACCGGGATGATCGAATCAGGGGAAAAATAACCCCTCCCCCCCCAAAGAAAAAACCCTAGACCAAAAATTAACCCCCAAAAATCCCATGCCGAGTTTCTCAGGCTTAAAATAAAAATTGTTCAATTGTATATTTATCGGTTTTGTGAAACAGATGCAATGTTATGCGTTATGCACCTATCAATGTAAATCCCGTGGGGGGGGAGGGAAATGCGGGCAAGGGGTGGGGATTTGATGCCTGAGACTATCCCCCTGTCGGGCTTTTGATCGTGCGAAGCTACCCCGGGGTCGGGACATTTGACTTTGACCGACAAAAGCCTGGTATCAATTCAAAAGCGGTTACCAAGTCCGTCCCTCAAGGCTTTCTGAAAGTCACGCTGGTGTAAAAAGGTATGTTTTCATTTGTTTTAATCGCCATAATTCGATACTTTAAACTGTCATCTAAACAGATGATGTCTATTTTGAGAAAGTTTTTATCTTCAACTTCCCATCTGATTGTAAGACTCGATTGAAATCGAATTCCACCATGAAAGTCAGAGGATTTTTTACGGGTCACTGATCCGACCTGTTCTGACATGTTGAGCAGGTGTTATAAAGCATTTTACGTTTCATTAATGTTATAATAGTACGGTCAATCTTCCTGGAGCGATTTTGTTGTTCGAAATAAGAGATGCTAGTGGAGAGAGAAAATGCCTAACAATTACAGCTAGTAACTTAACGGAGCTTGCGTTAACCTTAAATAAAGGTAGTAAGAACGTACTTTTGAAATGTGGTAACTGTACAATACCCTGCCACTATTATGTACATTTGTCGGTGTGCTTTGAAGAACGAGGTATATAACAATAGCTGCTATTCATATTCAAATAAGTGGCAGGGTATTCTGCAGTTAAGCCTGAAATGTTCTTTTATTCGTTTTATATAGTATTATAGTATTGTTTGTTTAGATTTTATCCCCTGGGGTGGGGGCTTTTTTGACACTTTTGATTGACCTTTCGTTTCCCACCCTGGGGAATTTGATCAAAAAAAATTAAAATTTGTCAAATCCCCACCCCTTGCCCGCACTCCCCCCCCCCATGGGGTTTACATTGATAGGTGCATTAAATATTAAAATAGCCACCGAAAAAACAGTTTGACGAGAGAAAACAAGATTGACTAGTCTAGAAGTTTGGGCTTCGGCGACTTCAAAGGCTTGACACGATTTGTACAGAGCTTCCTTTTCTTCTCCTTACTCAAGAAGACAGAAAGAGGCTCTGTTTGCAGGGTGAAGATTGAACTAATTCAAGAATTACAAACCTGGAGGAGTGGCCTTAAATATTACAAACGCAGTTGGCCGATCAAGGCCCTTGGCTACAGTCATCATATCTCCGCCTGTGTCTTTGTTTACTGAATGTATTCCTGAAGTTTCCCAGTCACTCCAAAACAATCTACAACAAACAAACAACGCTTTCGAGTACTAACAACTGCGTTCCTATCCACAGACTTTTTTTCATTCCAAAAGGAAAGCTTAGAAAAAGAAGAAACCTTAAGAATTGACCCAGAAGCCGTAATATTGATACTAGGCACTTATAAAGACAAAACTAGGCAATCATTTTGTATTCTAGAGCATAAATGGCTTTTTAAATTTTTCGTATTAGAGAGGGAATTTCTTTCAATGACAAAATATGTTTTAATGATATGTCATCTTAATGTTCTTCTTCTAGTCTTGGCGCAAATTATAAAATTAATTTCTCAAAACTTGTTAATTTGTGTTCGTTATGAAGACTTTTTACCAGGTTTTCCAAATTTCTTGGAATACTCTTAGAAGGGTTTGGGCCTTGAGGTTGCGTTTGAGACTAGGTCGAAGAGTTGAGTCGAATTGCACTATGGGACTTTTTTGGGGGACTTTACACAACCTCGTAACAGGAGCCCATGATGCAATTTGTCGTATCTTCAGTATCCAGTGGTATCTTACTCAAACTTTGTGAAATGTGGTATCAAATTTATCATAACATGTAAATGGCTCTTCAGTGGTGGTCACGGTGAACAGAACCACACTCACTCAGACGATCATATTCAGCCTCATTTATAGCTTGTGAGCAAGTTCTTCGTCTCGGGTGGCGAGCGAAGCATGCTGCAAAAGAACGCATATGCAAGCGGCAAAATATTCCCATGCGCCGCTTGTGAATTCTCACAATAACCCCCAAATGAAGAGGTTGCTCGTAGGCTACCTACCTAATTTATTATGAACTAATTTATTATCAGTTAGTATGACAACATTTATAGAAATAATAACCTGTTGTTTAGGATGGCGAGAGAGAAAGGATGACGAACACGTGGGGCACTGAGCAGTTCACTACGACCATGGCCCTAAAGAACAAATAACAGTTAAATTATATCGGTGCACTTGAAAGGACATCACAGGCTTTTAATTAAGGTGAGAAAATCTCGCATATCCATATGGCAGGCAGCATGGTTGAGAGCCATGAACCCATATTGCGCTTATAGAGAGGAGAAGTGTGACGTCACGTTACCAAGGTAGCACTTTTTTTGGATGACAACAAAACCAATGACGAGGGCGACAGCGAGAAGAACGGCAGAAAATAATATGTTTATATTAAGAAACAACAACTTGCACGTGCAAAATGCTATTTTGTACATTCCTTTGCCATCGTTGCACCACTACGACGTAAAACTTCCCCGGGGGGGGGGGGGGGACTCCCATATAAAACAGATGGGGATGCCTGTCGTCATTAAAACTCATTGCATGTCATATTTATGTGTTTTTAAGCGGTCTCTTTTAGGGGTCAACGCCCAGATGGGTCTCCTTTAGGGGTCACAAAAAGCTTGAGCCACGCCCAGATGGTCCCCTTTAGGGTTTAAATCCAGAATTTCCGACGAGCATCCCCGTCTGTTTCATATGGGAGTCCCCCCCCCCGGGAAACTTCCTCATTTCACGAGCCCGCTTTCTGGAGTAGGTGAACACAACACAAAAATTGACGCTTTCTTTTTCTAAATTTAGATAACAATAAATACAAATTTGAAATAGTGCAAATAGACTTTTAAGGGACTTATCGGTTTGTTGTCATCCAAAATTTTTGCTACTTTGGCAACGTGACGTAACGACTTCTCCTCTCTATTGAGAGCTGGTTTGTAGCATGTTCAGCCTCACAATCTGTGTAGGGACTGGAGATATAGGATTAAATACATTGATGACACCTCGGTATTTGAATCTATTCCTCGATGTTTGCCTAGCTACCTTCCATTTATCGCTGCAAATATTAACACCTATGCTTCCATGCATAACATGTGGCTTAATGAGAAAAAATGTAAAGATATGGTCATCAATTTTTTGAAGTATCAGCCCACTGTTATAGCACCGATTCAGCTTAATGGTATAGTCATTGAAAGAGTATCTAGTTATAAACTCTTGGGGGTTATTATCACTAATGACCTCTCTTGGAACGAACATTGTGACAGTATCCATAAAAAAGCTACTAAGCGTTTGTTTGTGCTGCGGACCCTCAAAAGAGTTGGTCTAGGCACTAACGATCTCGTGTTAGTCTATTGTAGTATTGTTAGATCCATTGTCGAGTACGCCTCGCCAGTTTGGGCTGCGATCCCTTTATATCTTGACGAGTTAATTGAGTCTGTACAGTGGAAAGCTCTCAAAATAATATTTGGCTGGGTAGACTATACGGAAGACTTGGTCTTGGCCGGCCTGGAGTCTCTTAGTGACAGGAGAGTAGGAGCTTGTAAGCGGTTTATGGCTACTGCACGCCAAATGTCCCTCCTTAAGAACCTCATCCCTCTCCTGCCACTGTTGAGTCTCATTACAGTATAAGGGTCCAACTTCCAAGATGCCAACATGGTCATACCAGAAGAATTAATGACTTTGTAACTTATAAATTTCAGTGAATGTATGTAAATAGTTAAATGTATGTGACAATGACCTTCCCCAACAATTCAGTTATTGCTGCAAGTGGGTGTAATAAACAGAATATCTATCTATCTATCACATACGAGAAGAGCACAAAGCTTCTTACGTCTAGATTAGAGTACTCTATTTTGTCCATGCCAGCATCTGCCCAAAAAAGTTTTCGCGAAGCTGCATCAATAACTAAACCATTCGGCCATTTTAGTTGTCCTGTCACAATCGTATCCACGTTGAAATTATTGTCCAGCCTTCCTCGGGCGATCTTGGGTGTGGATCCCCAGTCAGTCCAATACATCATCCTAGCGTCAGAGCAAATGACAGATGCACTTATTTCAGTAGGGAGTAGTTTCCTTTGCACGGCCGATTTCCGCTATAAACACTACTTGTTATCTCTCTAATGGATGCCGTTTCAAAAGCCTGGATTGAGGATACCTTTATATATGACCACCAGAATGTACTTACAGTCTTCTACGGCTGGTATGATTGCGTGCGACAAAAATAGCCCGCAATCCTATTCTCCAGGTTGCTATTACGCATGCTTAGCACGTATGTGGCCAGCATTCGTTTTGGGTGTGGCATAAGAAAACTAATTCACCTTAGCTAAAAGAACAGCTGAACGAATACGCGTAGAAATTCAAATGAATCAATCACAAACACACGTAGCCAGCGCCAAGAGCACAAAAATTTCACGTGAGCGAGGCACGTGATTTGATTACATTTCTGATTGGTTAGCAAGTGCGCCTGGCCTTTCAGCCAACAATAAAGAGTAGTAATCACGTGATACAAACCTTGTCGGCTTATAGAGGACAATAGCTCTCGGTTTATCTAATCCCTGCCGTATTTGTCTGGGGTTCCTGCCATCTAAACTTGCACGCATGATCCTTCCCCGCCTTACGTTATTTGACACTTCAGTCCAGTAAATGAAATTATTTTGAACGTCGAGTGCCATGCCATCCACGACACCTGCATTTCTGTATTAACCAAAATAAACCATGTTAATGCAGGTGAACAAAAGGCACTTCCACAGCGCAAGATTCTCTCGGTTTCTCAGAATAAGAAGATCAGTGGGACGAGGATGATCAGTGAATCTCGCTAAAACTCGTAGTAAAATGACGACGGCTAACACGTTTTCCCGCCAAAAATAACGCTCGATCACGCGCGAGCACTACCTAGTATTGAGAAAACTCGCACTTGTAGTCTTCGTTGTTTCAGAATCTAAAGCTCTCTAACAAAGCCTATGCCTAAAAATGACGGTCCCCGATTGGGTTCTTCAATCCCGTCATCCCGAACCAAATTTTCGCGCAATCCCGATGGTTATTTGGACATCCCACATCCTGGGTATATTTTCAATCCCCGATCTCTCCTCCATTTTGTTTAAAGATCCCGATTCCCGAGGTTCAAATCCTGTATCTCGAAGGACCCTCAAAAGTGGGGAAAACTTTTGGGCTAAAGGTTTTCTTTTAGGGCGAAGGGAGAAATGTCAGGGTCGCGAGTGCGCTCCCCTCTCGTGTTCTGCTGGTGTGCTTTACAAAAACCTAACGAAAAAATCCTAACAAGCATCTGTTATGAAAAACGCGACTTTTTCCACATGTTCAAGAGTAGGGTTAACCGAGCTTGAACTTGATTCAACTTATTAATTCTTCTTACAATTATCCATACACTGTAAAGAGATAAGTTATGAAAATCAATAAAATGATCACCCACGAGAAAATACTTTGATCTTTGAACAAATTGTCTCAACTAATTCCTTAAGGAAATGTATGGAGATCAGTTTGGAGAATTTGTATGTGGATACTGGGGCTTAAAGGGTTAAAGAAGCTGGCATAAGAGATATAGTAAAGACAATTTCCTTTGCTTTAACATTTTAGTGCAAAAACTTAAGGGTGTCCATCTACAAGTCCAGTGGTATATAAATTACCTCTGTATCTGTTGCTTGCTTCCCATTCCGCTCAAAAAAATGCGGTTTATAGAGCTTTCATCTACGTCACTCCAATATACGCGCTTATCCACTGGGTTATAACCCAGCGCGACAAGCATCATGGGATCGTGATCCAATTGCACCTTTCTAAATGTGGCTCGGTTTAGTTTCGTGTCCATAAACAGCTGCCATATTGCCTTTTTAGTGACTACCACAATGGAGTAGCTTGGTAGAGGAGCTGACAAAAAAACAGCAATAATTGTCATCATGACTGGAAAGGCCGAAATTCAGGACAAGCAAGTAGGCCTTCACAACACAACCGAACCAATGAACGCCTACTTTGTTATAATCCCAGAGTCCCTTCGGATTGTATGGAATTAAAAGAAAAGGTGTTGTTGTGATCAACGATCACACATTCCTTTACATGCCAATGAGAATGCCAATCTTGTTCCCAACTTTGCCTTCGAGGCTTCCGCGAAAAGCCCTGAGAATGAGAGTTCTTCGTTCTCGTTCTTAGTTCCCGCCTAGAAAGCAAAGAGGAGTCACCCTTAGAACAAAGGTGTTAGAATTAATCCTTCTTCCCGAAAATAGGGATACATCTTTGCCTGCTATGCTACTTGAAACTTCCTCATTGAGGGACGAAGCCTAACTTGGCTATTCTCTTTGTGGTAAATTGAAAAACGTTACCTTCACAGCACTTAGCGAAAGCATCATTGGGGGCAATATGACAATAGGTATTAGAAGGACACACGTTACTTCGTCCCCCTCTCCCACAGAAATAGTCTGCTCCAGTGGATGGCTTCTTTGCAGGGGTCATACCATGGCATGGAAGAACTAGCAATTAAAAAAGAAAAAAAATATTTACGTTTGCTCTCCTACTTCCTGTTTTATTTAACAAAATATACCGCCAATTTTTACCCCTTCCTGTGTAAAAATTTCAGAACAATGCAATCATTTCAAGAGAAACTATTTCAGCCGAGATTATTTAACTCCTGAGCTCTATGCTGGTTTCCATTACTGTTTTTAAAATTTATATCTATAAATGATCAGTATAGAAACTCAAGTTATGATTTACCAAACGAAATTTGAAATCTTTGTTGGAAAACCTTTCTTTGAAGAATTTGGTAAAATCTAAAACGTATATACAACCATTCAAAAGTTCTACCAAAGAGATTTGATTCGAAAGATATCACCACAGGATATCCTTCAAAGTTCGAGTAGCCTGCGCGCAGACGAAATTAAACTCTGGTTAACTCCGTCTGCGAAACAGCGCCGAAATCCTTGTTCTGGACTTCCAGCTGTGTACCCAGATTTGAGTACGCGCCACGATTGGCCAGTTAAAAAAGGCCTTTGTTTTGTTTGTCGTGATCGCCAATCAGGTTGAAGGGAAATTTGAAACGCACTTCCGGTAATTCGTTGAGTCCGTTTGGGGTCAAGAACAAGGATCTCTGCGCTGCGCTGCTTCGCAGACGGTACTAATCAGAATTTAGTTATCGTCTGCACGCAGGCTAAAGTTCGAGCGGATCGTCGTAAGATACTGATTCTAAGAGACTACCTAAATAACCTTCCCCTAACCCCCCCCCCCCCCCAAATAGTCCTGAGGGGGGAGGGATGGATAGACCACACTATTATCAGGCCCCACTCACCACTCCTACAGTTTTTGCCGTCTTCTTTTAGCTGCATGTGACCTGGACAAGAGCACTGAACTTTCCATCGACCTAATGATGTACAACTGTGACTGCACCCTCCGTTGTTCACGCTGCATAAATCTTAAACGGAGATTAAAAAAAAAAAAAACGTAGACCTGCGTTAAAGTGCACAAATAAGGTATACAAAGCATCAATAAACTCCACTCTCCCGCTGACAGTCTTGTCAGTCTTGTCTTTGATAAGTTCTACACAACACGTGATTTTGCTAAACCCAGAAACGACAGTCTATAGCGTAGCTTTCAGTTTTGATATCACCTTTCCTTTGGAATAGCCTCGCAATGGAGCTTACTATGTAGTGTAACGTACCTATCGCACCGTACTACACGCATACTGTACTGTATCGTTTTGTTCTTTACAAATTTTCCCGTCAAATAAACAAAAAAGAAATCTAATCACAGTCATATATAATGTTGCATTTAAGACTTAATTTCAAAAAAGGTCAACCAGCTGCGATCTGTTCATGCCGGCTATGATGACGACACTGTTTAAAGAAATTAGAACTGAAAAGAAAAATTTGTTTGCCTATCCATCGAGTCTATTGTGTTCTTTTTAAACGAAATTTAAAAAAGTATTTCAGATTACTTCCTGTGCTGGGGACACATTTGTCCTGTACTGCGCATGTCTGTCGATGAGCGCATGGTGGAGTGCAAAGTGGTCGAGTTGCCATGGTTATTTGTCGTGATAGCAGCACGCCTGCTTCCTGCCAGGTGACAAACGCTTTTCGAAGGAAGTTGTTGTATAATAAAACAGGATTCTTCTGCTCTCTGCCAAACACAAGTCGTAAATTGCCTGAGAAACAATCAGAAAGAGTTACTTCCAAGAAAACTGAATGTCATTATTTTCAAAGTTTTATGCCTAAATCAAATTTCCAGATATTTAACCTTTTCAAACCGAAGGAAGAATAAAACTGGGTACAACAGCTGCATGAAGTAGTAGTATCCAGACTCCCAGATTGTTAATTGGAGGGATAGAGGTCCTAAAACCTCGTTTTAATTGTGTGTTCATTTGTTCTGCCGGCGCGGGAAACTGCGAGGGGAAGCGGGCAGGGAAAGACTCCTACCCAGTCACTTCCTTTGTGAGTTCGCCGTGCATCAATGGAGGTAAGGAAGAAAAACGCTTCCCAAGCGTCTTTGCGCGCGTCAAATTTCCTTTCCATATTCTGTTGCGTGAATGAATAAATGGGGACTTGGTACGGCGGAGCCTGAGGCAGCCGTTTTTAGTATCGTCACGCAACGCTCCTCCCCACAAACAGCATTGCGTGACGTCACTAATGGGGAAAGTATGGTATGTCTCTACTAATAAAGGATTAAATTAGCTGCAAAAGCCGTGGACGAAGATCCTGCTAGTTGTAAACGTTGGATCTCTAGAAAAGAGATCAAATCAGCCAAAATATAAAGAACAAAAACACAAGAAGTCCAAAGACTACTGCAAAGCTGATTTAAAACAACGTATATTGTTTTTTATAACAATATTTCGGCTGGCCATACCAGCCTTCTTCAGGTTTACAGATGTTACTGAACTTATGTAGCAATCACAATATTATATAAATGGAGAATGTCGCAATAAAAGGGAGAGGCGAAAATGACGTACAACATAAAACTGGAAAGGAAAAATACTAAGGATACTATGTCTCTACTACAGAATACGCTGATAATGAAAAGTCGAGACACTGACCTTGAAGGAGTTCTCCACCGATTGCCGCAGACCCGCTTAGTTCTTGCCATAAAAGAAAATGATAGTTGTTTGATGGAGAATACACTGCTGCCGGTGTCCTGACTTGCTTTGTTGCTAAGCAACTGTACCGTTTAACTTCCCGGATGTACTGCGTACGTGTCAACAGTACAGAGGCAGTGTTTAAAACATGTCTTCCACTGTCAGAGTCTTCCCAGTACAGAATCAATCTACGGCGTAAAGCAAAACCATTCAGTCATAAAAAAGCAGAAACCACTATGGTAGGGCATCGATAATGACTAAACAAATGAACTGTCGTTAATTATCGTTCACTAATCTCCAAGCAGATAAGTGAATAATCTTCCGGTCGCGCGTAATTTATGATTTCCTTAAGCAATTTTCTTTTCTTTCAATTCTGTCTTTTCATTTTTTGGAAATGATAAACTCTGTTTTGCGCGAGAGAGCGTTTGTCGTTATCAGTTGTTTTCGTTAAACTGTAAAGTGTTTCAATCACGTGACTAGCAGATATACAAATTTATTTGAACAAAAGAAAGTTTTTTACTTAAGAAAAAGGTTCAACTGCCAAAGACTGGTTTGGGAGGCAAACATGGTTGTTTCATAACTCGACATTACTTTGGGCCACCAATATGGCGGGCGTGAAATCATGTAAAAACACTCTGTGGTAGCACATTTTACCAGACCAGAATCATTAGATTCCGTTTTGTGATGTCTCGAATTCAATTATTCAGCCGGGATAACACACACACAAAAAACGCATCCAAAAATTTAGTATTTACCTATCAAGGTGTTTATTATAGTATCCGGCAGTCCGTGCATGCGTCTTGTTGGTGTAACCAACAAAGTTCTTCGTGGCAGCGGTCTCTGTGTTAGCCGCATGCGCTCCGCGAGCAGTTCTCTTCGTGATGACTAACATGTGTAACCCAGACCGCAAGGTGAAGTCAGATTGAGCGACTCCTCCGTTCTCGACGGTACAAGCGAAGAAAAACTCTTTTCTTTTCGAGTCAAAGAAGATATTTGGCTCGTATGCGTTTCCTTTAAAGGAGCAAATCCCTTCGGTTTTGGACACTTTTCCTCCCCTGTCAAAGAACAGGCTCACGACTTCTTTTTTTCCTCCTTCTATAACAACAGCACCTACATAACCACCTTTAAAAATAAAGGATACGGAAAAATCGAATTGTAACGCACTGAAAAACAAACAGTACCAAGGGAAAAAGTGAGAAAGGTTACTCGTTAGCATGTAATCAACCGACATGAAAGCTAGAACCACCTTGTACAGCATAATAAACAGGAAAGTACTGCTCAGTAGCTTTCATTTGAATGGTCACACCATAGGATTTCATCTACAGACTCGAAAATTTGAATCACCTTTTACAGTAACAGAAGACAAGCCTCCAGTTCTTGGTTCTTACTGCGTCTTTATGCTATGCTATAAAATAACTGAGATACTAAGCACGTTCTGATTGGCTAAAAACCTATAGTTTATTGTGCCGTTAAAATTATAGAAAGTTATTTTTTAAAAAAAGTTATTTTATAAAAGCAATAGACCATACTTTCTGTGGGTTTATCGCCGTGATAAACCACTCGGGACGTTGGGAGAACACCCGAAAAGCTTGTTAATCACTCGCCTTCGGTTGGTGATTTACAAACTTTTCTGGTTTTCTCCCAGCATCCCGAGTGGGTTATCACGCCGGGAAACCCATAGAAAGTGTGGTGTATTGCTTAAATATATTACCTATATTAACATCGTGATGGTTCCTACCTGTAACAGGGTTATACTTTATCAATGGTCCCATTGCGTCAACCCAATCCGTGGGCCCTCCTTTTCCATTGGCTTTGACAAGCAGACTTGGGCCTGCTGCTCTTTCCGTGCGCGCACTCTGTACTCTCTGACTTATGATGATATACTTGTTCGAGAAGTACTGGAACACTCCCGCACGGAATTGAAAAGCGATCATATATTCATCGATTCTTTCGTTGTACGCTACACTTGGCCATCCTTGATTGCCTACAAAATTTGGAACAATAATCTTAACATGATTAGTGAAAATACGAATTTTCGATACCATTTTCTCACTTAGCATGGTTATTTCTTATAAACACGACGATGGGTTTTAGAGCCTTCAATTGTGTTGCGAGCTAAGCTTATTTTTTGTTGTGCTTGAAATTCATAAAGATTATTTCAAAAACAAACAAATAAAACTAATTTTCCAATCTAGGGACTTGACAGATTACATTATACGGGGCTAAAAATTTCTTTTTTTCATAACAAATAAAACGGAGCCCTGTAATGCGTAAGTTGATGATTTTACGACAGTTTGAAAACTTGTAAAGGTAAAGAAAAAACACTAAACCGTGACTGGGTGGGAAGTGTTTCCGTGGCAATCGCCGAAAATTTGCAGGTTACCTAATTGTTATTTTCTGATTCAGTTCCTTCTTAAAATCATTTTCCAAAAAGAATTGTTTTCATGTTTTCAGAAACTTAAACACGTGTCTAACTGTTGCAAAAGGCACTTTCTTCATTTTAACCCCTCCACCAAGTCTACATAGACGTTCTTACTGCTTTGTCACGTGTTCCTTTCTCACGAACGTCAGTTGAAGTTGGGAAGGTTTACGTGACGAGCCAGCCATTCTTTTCCCCAGAGCCACTGGGCTTAATTTGTAATGGACAAGACCACTCGACCAGAAAGAAACGACGGGCTTTGGTGACGAGAATACTGACGAGCCAAAAGAGAGTCTGCGAGTGGGGCTACCCATGCGCAGACCATAATTAATTTCAAAACTAATCCCAGTTCTGTCGTTAATTTATTGTAGGTTTTTTGCAGCTGGCTCCTTTTCTTCCCTTTGATAACTGTCCTAAAATACCTGCTTTTCTGTTGATATTTGCAGTGTAGTTTAATATCTTTTTGTCCACAATATTGCCACCAGTGTCCACTCTTAATGCGTAGAGATGATCTGGCAGATTGTCGCTGTCCACGTCAAAGTCCCACGTCACAAGATATTGATTACGAAGGGGATTATACGCAGCGCTGTGATGTAAGACCTTGCCTTGCATACTTAGGAAACTTGGGACAAGTTTAAAGAGAGTTCCTGACTTTTTAAAAGATCCTATGAAAATAGCCTGTGGATGTAACGAGAACACTGAGGTAAATTATAGCAGTGATTTTTACAGTCTAGGATTTTAAGGCACCCTGCTAACAGAGTCTCCTTTGGAATCTGCCGAGGACAATATACAAAGGCTACCCCAAGACTGAAGGCCACAAAGAGGTAATTTGGGAACCCCTATTTTGAGGACGGTAAAAGGGGATTTGGGTTATCAGGGCTATGATTTCTTGCAACTGGGAGTGGGGTTTGAGAGCAACTTAATGGGACACTGACATTTGAAAACAATTTTAATAGGCTGGGAAAATAAGATTTGTACCCCTTCTCCCCTTATTTGTTAGTCTTGTTACTCCGTCTGCTCCCAACTTAAACACCGTCACCCGAACGACTCTCCTTGAAAACTAAAAAGTAGTTCATTTCCTCATCCTTTGTAACGACAAAAATATGCATGGTCAGGAATTAATTGCCCGTATTCCTTCGTCATGGTACCACGACTGTGTGTACATGTTTCCGCTCGATTTCCGCCTTTTACTCGGGATTGAATTCGGAGACATATTTCGGGGGTGTATTTCCCTAACGGCGACTAGCTGTGTTTGAAGTGAATAATAAACGGTTTTGCTTTGGAATATTTATTACAACAATTTGTCGTTGTCAACTGCCGTGTAATTCCCACATGTGATCACAAGGGGTGACACAGGAACACCAATTTGCTGACTAGATTGTGATATAACCTCGCTCGTTCCAAGTCGTCTCTCAGTCAAGGGGAGCGCGAGGGATAATGGGAAGGGGAAAAGAGGGGAAACTCTCTCCGTTTCGCTTTGTTCCTTCCCATGAGCCCCCTCGCGCTCTTTTCGTTCACGCTTCTCGCTTTGCGTCCGCCACGTGCGATCCAAATAGACCAAAAGGTGTGACAGTTGAAAACCATTTTTCAAAGAAAGAACCGTTATATACAGAGAACACGAGTTTTTAAACCTTACCTTCTTTGAGTCCACTGTCTTCTCTTCCTGCCCCTCACCATTGACCATTGTCACAGCATAGTACCAATTTGTGTTCGGTGTCGGATATAGATCCTTATAGCTGTTTGTTTCCGGGCTCTGTAACAACTTGTCCAGCCTTCCAGATACGTAAGGCCTCATTCCGTTTACATCACGAAAATCCGATGTGCTTCGGTAAATGTTAAAATGCTTGAATTCCTCATTTATTGAGCGTCTGTTTGGACTGATATTGAAAAAGAAAGTTGGCAATATGATAACAATATCGACCGATAACTGATTTTCTATTTAAAAGCTTCTGATCCTTCTTTACCTTTTTCTAGTGCCGTTTTCACTGACTAAGCAGAGACAATTCTAACTTTTGAGTCTGTGGATAAATTCCTTTGGTGTCACATTCAAATGAAAGTTACTGAGCAGTACTTCCCGTGGTACTGTTTATTATGCTGTACAAGGTGGTTCTAACTTTTGAGTCTGTGGATAAAATCCTATGGTGTGACCATTCAAATGGAAGCTACTCAGCCGTACTTACTTGTGGTACTGTTTAATACACAGGGTTGTAAAACTTTTCAATTTCCGAGAGAAAGGTACTGTTTAGGGCTCTCTTATTGTTTTGTCAAGTACTTTGACAAAAGCTGAATCCTCCATCCTACAACCAAAACGTCCAGTCATACCTGTAAGGCAACTGCAAGCTTTTCCACTCCAGTAGGATTCCGTCACATTCTTGTCTGACCGTCAGACCCTGAACCAGATTTGATTGACCAATCGCTAGAACTTGACGTCGCACTCGGGCCACAGAGTGGCTTGAGATATCACGTTTAAATAGAGACACTTCTTGCTCCTCAGTTACTGCAAGGTTAAGAAAAATGTCGTCAATTTTCATCAAAAATCGTAGGTTTGCACCATCATCAAACTTTTCGGAATTGGTGTCGCAGAAGAAAGAAAAACTGAAGAAATTCGTAACAAACACAATCCGGATAAAATATAGCTTGAGGGGGCTGAAGTATTTTCGCCTGTTGCTGATAACCGGAAATACGTCAGCTCTCCCAGGCTCCTCCCACTCCTCTTGACGTGTACCAATAAACCTTTTTTGCTTCTATGCTTTGTTTCCCTCAATAAAGGTCCCACGGGAATTGGCCCCGCTCCTGGTTTTCATAAATTATGCATACATATGCACGTGAACAATACGAAATTTGAAATAAACACTTTCAAGAGTATCATCACTTGATCATGACCTGTATTGGAAAAACAAAACATACAAGCTAAAGAGGTCTATTCGAGTGCGCTTCCGCACCTATGTAATGTACCAACACTGCTTTACCTGCACAGCGCTGAATCTAGCCAAGGCGAGCTTTGGCTCCAGTCTCCCACGCAGTCATTCTTGTAGCGACACGTAACACACGTTGTGTGACCATGACAAGACAAAGAACGGCTAATTAAGAAATTACCCTTGTGCTTACCAGTGTGAACTTGATTCGACTCGCCAAGCTCTATAGTTTGCTCGTCATCGTTGTCATTGATGACTTCAATAATCTCATCACTTCGACCTTAAAAATTAGGAACAAATTGCAAACAAATTAAAACACTAACTTCCCAGTTCCTTGTACAAAAAGCTAACCATTTCCCTCCCTCCTTAACACAACAAATATTTGTCTCTAGAGTAAACTTTATATGGAATTACTTAAATACGATCCTTCAGTTGTAATCATTTTAGTTCCAAACCATTAAGTCGTTAGAATAGTAGAACACTGTCCTTTCTGCTGGATACGTGTAAGGGGAAAAAGTCCTGGCCCCCCTTCTGATCAGCCACCAAGTTTCCCAGTCGCTTAACAGTTTCTTTAAGAAAAGGTACCACTATAAATATCGCTTATGACAGCACTAAGATGGCCTCTTCTCAGATCACGATTAGCTATTTAAGGGATCATAAGCGAAACCGTAGCAACGCTGGCCTCGAGAATGAGTTATAAACAGGTTTCTGTTAGAAGCGCGTCATGTTCATTTCGTAAATTTCTCAGCCAGTCTCTGCAAATCAACGACGATAAATGAAAAACGAACGAGATTAGAAATCGTAACCATCTTGCGTGAGTCTTGATGTATTGCACATTTCCAGATCAGGGTCCAAGTATTCCCGGGGGGGGGTACTCCCTTATAAGGGCTTAATGGGGACGTGCGGCCAGCCAGGGTATGTTTTTCGGGATTTTGTCTTAAACAGGGTATCGATTTTATCATTTTTTGTCTTAATCAGGGTATCAATTTTATCAATTTTTGTCTTAAACAGGGTATCTTTTCTTGGACGATAAACAGCCTGCGCTTATGTCTTACGAACTAAACTACAACAATTTTTTTTTTGTTTTCGTGTTAAATGTCTTAAACAGGGTATCAAAAATCGGAATTCTGTCTTAAAGAGGGTAGGAAAATCAGCGATTTTTGTCTTAAACAGGGTCAGGGTATCACAGTAGACCTGCACCGTTCTAAATCTCTTATTTCACTGGTCCAATTTAATCTGCACCTCCATTGTTTTCAGGGATAGGGGCGTTGCAAATTGTTATGTGACAACCCCTATTGAGGTGCGGGGATCGCCCCAGGGTATGAGGGGCCGGTCCGCACCTCCCCACCCAAGGATATATCGAGTACCACCCGGCCCAAGAACACGTGGCACGGGTCGTCCAAGCGGATATTGATCCTGTTATTTTAATTAAAACAGGTTAAAACTATTTAGAGATTGATTCATTAATGAAACTTTAAAACGGCTAATCTTGCGGGTCAAACAATTAAATTTAAATTCTCCGGAAGTTTGCGCAGCTAAAACTTATCCATATAATTTCATTTTATAAAGTATACAGCTGAAATTTCAGATTTGAACCGTTTCAGCGCGATAATCAAAGTCCTGCTGTGTGCGACAGTTCCGCCAGGGAACGCGAAGCGCGCGCTATTTTACTTTGTCTAGGCGGAAATGGCTTCCTCTGGCTTTTTTTCGTGTATTTCACCAGCTCCCTAAGTTTCGAACGGTTTTCTTGAATTATTCAACTGATTGAAGTGCGGAAACAAAACCGCAAAAGTAGGAGAGTGCGAGCGACTCCGCATATGAAAGGGGTGGGGATGCTCGTCGTCTCGCTTAGGGGTGTAAATTTCGGATTTTGGTCTCACTTAGGGTGTTCTGGGCAAAACGCCATCATATTTAGCCGTAAAGGTCTCGTTTAGGGTTGCAAGAGAAAAACTATAAAAATATATTGTCTGTGTTCTAACATGGCCTCTTTTAGGGGTCGAAAAAAGCTTGTGCCACGCCCAGATCGTTCTCCTTTAGGGATTTAATTCAAAATTTCCGACAAGCATCCCCACCCCTTTCATACGCGGACTCCCCCCGGGAGTGCAACGAACTAAACCATTTGCGTTGGTCCTGCACGATACGCACAATGCATCCCTTCATTCTCTGTCTTCCTCACATTCTATGCATTGGCGGAACCAGGAGCCCATCGATGGGCTCCTGGCAGAACAGTGTATCTTTTTTAAGCTTTACAAATCGGCAAATGCTGCAAGGGCTAAATCTGATTTTTCTGCAATCAGTCTACACTTAAAACGGATAAGGAGAGAAACCTACATGATTAATAAAACTATTTCCTTTTTTTGTTAGTTTTTATATTTAAGACTTCCGAAAGGATATTCGATTCCAAAGAAGCGTGCTGTGTCTCAAACAGAGCTAGTGCTCAGGGTCAATATTTAATAAAACTGCCGATTCTGAAAAGCTCAAGTAACAGTGCCAAAGAACTCAGGGGCACCCAACGACTGTTTTCTGTAAAATATCTGTTCGGAGAAGCAAATATATATTGCCTAGAATTTTCTATTACTTGAGGACGGCTAAAAATTTCTTGACGACCGCTCTATTCATGTGCAATTTTCCAAGCTCAACTAATAAATTCCCTACGATTTACGGAAGATTAATGTTTCACATTGCACTCCCCAGGTTAGGCTATTTTTCGTAGAAAAAAGGAAACCTAAAATTTTCGGATTCAAAAAGGTGATGGAAAGAGGAATCAGAAAAATTCTCTCCTTCGTAATGCGTTAAATTGCAACTAATATTTTCGGGAAAATAATACTGAAGCGTGGCTTGTAATTTCGAAAGTACTCAAGTTCCCCTAGGATAAACGAACAGATAACAATTTTATAGCGTCGCTTAGAATGCATTTCTAGATATCTAAAAGTACTCTGGATAGCCTAAAAAGTGTTTTCAATGTATTTATGAGGAAACCGTCGTTGGGTGCCCCTGAGAACTACTCAGTAGCTTTTATTTCATGGTTCATGTCATAGGATGAGGACTACGTAAGACGAGTACAGGAGTGGGGGGGGGGGGGGGGGGGGGAGGGTACTACATTTGTAAGCAAAAAGGTACGCCCGGTTTGGCATAAAATATTAGGTGTAGAATTAAATACCCATTATGGTTGAAATCAAGTAAGGTTTTCAAGGGACTCAGCTGGAGAACAAATAAACGTATTTGTCTTTTCAGCCCAGAAGAACTTAAGCGTCCAATACTTTGAAAAGGCTGTTTCATTATATTTTGACTCCACTTTGAAAAGGTTATGACTCATATGAGTTCGCCGACTGAGAACAACTTATGGAAACATGGTCTGAAAACGGGTCCGGGTATAGAGGCCTTAGGTCTAAAAATGGCTGCTGAAATGGCAAATTTGGTCCGTCAGGATTTAGGGAACTGAACGACCTCTCCCCTACTAATAATTCTAAGCAGTATAGCCCTCCCCCTCTGAAATATGACTGACTTCAATTGAGCCATTCACGGTCCTTGCTCCAGTTCAGCACAAACAAAAACACATTGCCATTTGGATAGTGAAATTTTAAATTTAAAAAACATATCGCCATTGAACTTTGATCAGGATGGAGTGAATCGTTATATCTAACCCCTTCAGAGTCCTCAGAAGAAACAATGCTTTGAATTTACACTGAAAAGTTGCTGTTGAGACCCAATTTTCTGTTCTCTCAACACGGAAGGCATGTCACAGTGAAGAACAGCGATTACGTCTCGTTAAATTATTTCATCACGTTCGTAACGGTACAAACGTCAAGATTAAATCCAAGCAATAAGATATACTTACCGTGATCTGAGAGAACACAAAAAATGAAAGCAAGAAATAAACTCTTCCAACAGTTCATGGTTATTTCCACGCTTTGTAGTCTAACTCAGTAACTGGCACCGATACGGTGTGTCTCACTCGCTCTTAACAAGCGAATATCTTCCTTTTCAGCGCGTTGATGATGGAAAAGGAACTGATCCGCCGACTGGATTTCAAATGATTAATACAGGTGAGAGGTCACGTCATCTCCGAGTGCCAAATACTAATCACTACTACAAGCTTTTAGCGTACTTCCTCTTAAACGTTTTGTAAGGAGGGTGGAGTGGCTAGTGGTCTCAAAATATATTCGAATGTGGAGAGACTTACAGTGACAGATATGGTAGGAGAAGACTGTATGGAGGTAGGGAAAACATTTTATTATGTCGTGATGATAGCCAGTCGATCTCTTCGATGGTCTCAAGAATCCGGCTCATAACTACAACTACCCTCCCCTCCCCCTTAACCTCTAACGGTCCTCATAGCCACTGGGGACCCCGCTGGGGAATAACACCAAGCCATCATTTGATCAACGGTCGTTTTTGCTGAGTTCCTTTTCGTAGAGTAAGCTGCCGTATTTTGATAACAGAAGTAGTAAAAACTGGGAAGAGCTGATCCATCTGGCGAAACAATATCGGCGACATTCTAAGGAGGTGCTTGTTTCGAGAACAATGATCGCCTTTTTTAAATTTCCCAGCAGCGATCACCCGCCCGAGTCACGTGACCATGGCGTGTTTCAGTTGTTTATAACATGCAAAATTTATTTAAAAACAAACTCAACTAAAAAATATTAGAACAATGCATGGAATCAGTCATCGTTTTTGCAGCAAGACTCATGTTCATGCTGATCTTTTGTATTTTGTTTTAAAAATTTTTTTCTGCGTAAACATTTTAATCTAAACTTCCTTTCCGTATGAATAGACTGAAACGTTTGTGAAAGATCACGAGCTGTCTCGGTGGAAAATAACTTAAGATCAAATTTCATTTTTTTCTTTTTCATATTTTGCTTCTCAGGCTATTTATCTACGGAATGAAAATAGCGAAATAAGGTCCTTTTGGATCTTTCAACTGTGGACCGAACCTATCACCACGCATGCTGCCTGTTTTCATGACAGCCATGTATCCCAGCATGGTCGAAAAAGGAAGATTAGTTTCTTGGCCAAATTGGATGGACATTCCCAATGCGACCCCACTGATGCATAACTGAAATAAACCCCTATACTTCCAGTTCTGTTGCTTATGTGATGAGATATCCCTGGTATAAAACCTGAAACCTCAGTTTTAGAAAACGCGCGAATGGGGATTGTTACAGTCCCTATATTCTTTAAGTACAGACCCGGGGGGGACTCCGCATATGAAAGGGGGTGGGGTGCTCGTCGTCGCGCTTAGGGGTGTAAATTTCGGATTTTGGTGTCACTTAGGGTGTTCTGGGCAAAACGCCATCATATTTAGCTGTAAAGGTCTCGTTTAGGGTTGCACGCGAAAAAATATAAAAATAAATATTTTCTGTGTTTTCACATGGTCTTTTTTAGGGGTCAGAAAAAGCTTGTGCCACGCTCAGATCGTTCTCCTTTAGGGGTTTAATTTAAAATTTCCGACGAGCATCTCCCCCCCCCCCCCTTTCATATGCGGAGTCACTCCCGGGGTTATACGTATAGAAGCAGTAAAAACCGGGTAACTTGCTTTTTTCTATGTGGATACAACGTTGCCTGTATAGATATAGATTTAACTGATTAATTGATTGATTTCTCGATTAGTCTCGCTTAGTCTGTCTTCTGATTTGTTTTAGGAGACTGGGGAGGAGGATGAAATGCTAACTGCACTCTTGACTCAGCGGGGAGGGGGTATGTTGTACAACCACACTCATCTGGTGTGCGCATGCCCAATAGACATACCTCTTAGTTCTCTACAACGGCAACTATGCGGAAAAAGGTCAGCAGTCGTTGACCCAAGAGGTGGCCATTTTTTTTTCGCCTGCGTGTGGAATAATAGCTTTGAAGATTGAAAGAACGCAAATTAACTCAAAAGTGACGTTTGCGCCTCCGTCGCCTTTCTTGGATCTTATGGTTTCTTAAAGAAACCCAAGTTCAAAGATTGAGGACGGTGTCAATCCAAAACGACAAGAGAAAGTGAAATTTACCCAGTTTTGGCAGCAGCCACTGCAATTTGGTGGCCTTTGCCAAAGTATAGACTGGTTTTTAGAGTGGGTTAAGGGGACGCGCGGTGCCCATTAATGGGAAGTCATTTTTTCTAATATAATCACTATGCAACATTACTGAAATCGAGAAAGGAAACTGGCTGTAACCACGCATTTTTCAGAGATAAATGCGTTTCATCGTGTACATGCACTAGTACTAGGAAGTTTAAGTAACGCGACGACAACAACAACGGATGCAAGAAAAACAAAAACAGATAAACCTGCATGTCACCGCATCACCCTATTTAATTTGTCATTTCTTCGTCGTCTCTGTTTTGTTGAGGACGTGAAAAATTCACCAACATTTGACGAATTGAACAGCATGGAATAAGAGCCATGAATTCTGAAACAGCGTTAATTTTCGTCACTGGCCGTCATCGTTGTCGTTATAGAAGGAAGGAGTATGCGGCAAACTAGGTGCCATGAAAGTTAGAGCGGTACGAAATAGATAGTCCGCTTTCCGTGGCGGTATGGTGGATTCAGTCTGTGTACAACAGTTTTGTTTCCTTCCATAAATATGTAAGTAATAAAAGTTAATGTTGGTGCGTTGGCTTCATGTCAGTATACTGTGTTAATATAGTGTAGTACATTTCCTCCTAATATTGTTAATAGGTGCGGTGACACTAGCGATTTTACCCATGGGCATATGGCTGTTGTCCATGGGGAAGCAACTTTTTGTGCGTGACCGATTTCGTCAAGGTGAAATTGCCTCAGGAAATTTTCATGGATACGTAAAAAAGAACAAAAGAATTACCCAGCAGTTTCCGAGGTAAGTTCTATGGGTTACTAAGGATGCATTTCTCTACTAAAATCCAAATCCGGATTTTAAATCCGAAAACGGATTTATATCGTTTCTTTACTAAAATAGAAAACGGATTATTGATCCAAATGATCCACAACGGATCCGGAGGTGGATTATTCGGATCATATCCAAAACCGGATACTTTGGATACATGATCCGAAACGTTTCTTTACTACGGATCCGAAAAGAGTGAATACAGCCAGCGGTAACTCGAAATACAGCAGCTGTTTGACAATACTGCTCGTCTTTACGGCCATTTTTTAACTCGAGGCATGGACTAAACGATCGATTTTATCGGTTTTATTGGGATGGTAAAACCGCAATACAAACAGGACCTGCATTGTACTAGTTCACAAGGACAAATGGAGATAAAACTGTAACACAACTTCGCCGGCGCGTCTTGCAATATTATACTTTTCCAGCAGATATCTTATTTCAAGACTCATCTCACTTGGCCCGTCTAAAGCAGTATCCTTGAGCTAACCGTCCAGAATGCAAAGAAAGATCAGCAAACTTGCAACATTATCTTTCAGTATTCTTTCTCAAGGATACCGTCGATATTGTAGGTCGTTTCTATGGAAATGAATGAAAAACAATCCTTTTTTTGATACAACGTTTCTTTTCTTAACGAAAAATCCTAATGATCCGGATTTTTGATCCGATTTTGGATTTTAGTAAAGAAACGCACCTTAAGAATCCAAAGAGGCTCAGCCAATGACGAGAAAGTGAAATGTACAAAGAGGTAGAAATCACGTGTTGTTTACGGGCCGTGCTCGTCTTGGCGCGAAATCCTACGAGAAAAACTAAACTCAAAGTTCGAAAATTCAGGAGGATTTCGCCCGCTGGTGTGAGAGTGTTTTTCAGGTTTTTACGTTAAATAAATTCAAAAGCACCTAAAGACACTCTCAAGTTTTTTTAAAAAACCAGTGGTAAAGAATTCTCTTTTCTTATTAAATAGTTGGCGGAAACCATTTTGGTAAACCCGTACTTTTGCCTCCTGGAGCTGAATCACTCTTGCCAAACTTAATTGATGTGGCGGTTATATTAAAAGGATAAACATGGTCGAAACCGTTTACGATTTATGTCAGCCTTCAATGCTTACAGCGACGTTTCGTGCCAAAGCGGGTTCAGTTGTTTTTCTCTTATGAAAGTGATCAAAACCCAGAGCGACCCCGACCCAAGCTATTTCCCCGTGGGGAGCCTGGGGGAAGAGGTCCCTATCACCGCACCCCCCTACCCTGTGTACAGCCGCCCCTGCCCTCAAAAAAATCCTTTCCGATTTTTTTGAGGACAGGGGCGGCTGTACACAGGCTACACCTCATGACGGTTTATAATGTACTTGAATGTTTTAAGCTAAACGTGCCTTTCGAAGTCGCTGCATATTTTGATCTAGGATACCAAATTTCTCTATAAAAGATATAAATAAAATCAATGAACATTTATTTTTCTTGCGACTCTTAGCGGGGCGCAACTAATCACTGAATCTATAAAGTCAATATTAAATTAATCCGAATCTATTAATATTTGCAAATGATTGATCTCCGTCGATTTTTATTCACATGTCTCGACTCTCGACCTTATGGAAACAAACATTGCATCATAGAACGTTTTTCTTTTTTTTTTTTGTTGAGCAAAGTGCAGGGGTTGTAATTTTTCTGTCTTTGGATAAATTTAGAACATTCGGTTTCTGATCATGAGCCTGTTACCAGCTGCCGGTACATACCCTTAAGTCGAGACCTTTTATCAGAAAATAAAAATCATAGTGGGTGGGTTTTTTTGAACCGCTCGAATAGAAGACGGAAATTAGTTTTATCTGAATGAGCTGATAAGATAAACTTGCCACGCAACGAGATTTCCAAAGTTAACCGACTTCTAGTTTGGACAAGTTAAATCATTAAACAAACTTTTGCCGCTTGGGCCTTTCCTCAACAGAATCTAGCGGCAAGCCGACTGAGATTATATTTTGAAATCAAGAGGCCAGGTTCATTATTGGCGGAACTGAAAGTATTTTTGAACACGGATTTATTGTTTGGCGTTTCCACTTGTTGTCGTCGCGTGACCTCAAAGTATTCTGCAACGTCATCACTTCTAATTAGAAAGCAGCTGAAGGCTGCAGATATTGGCCGGCTTGACCGGTGTGAAAGAAAAGAAGGGAAACTAGATTTTGTAGTACAGTTGCGGATCACACAAGTCACATCAAGAGCTTAGCCATGCCAGCCAGATGTAAGATTTTGCTTGTACTGTTTTTATACTGCAACGTTTTTTCCAAAGGTAAGATAGCTTTGTTTTGCTTGTAAAAATAGTGGACGGATATTTTTAAGATTATTAGCGAGCTAATTGCTGAATAGTCAAGATCGAGTGTTTAATCGAGGGAAGTTGAGGAAATCCTCTCGTGATAATTGTTTCTTTTTCCTTTTATCTCAAATGCATTCTCCTGAAAGTCATTTTTAGATGAAACAATAGTTGTGTTTAACTAATACATAAACAAGAATCTAAGAAACTGTCGTAACAATGAAACGACTTTTTGATGTACATGTCGTCACGACACTTTTACGAAACCAGCAGAAAAACAAAGTCAAAGAAATTAGCAGCGACTACCATGGAATTCAAATAAGAACTGAGCGTAGAAAATTGAACGTACTGCGTTTTTCCTTGACGCAACTAAATTATATAACTTAAAGATACTACAAAAAATTTGAGACACGGTTATGGTAAAAAAAAATTGAAGTTATTTACCAAAACTAATTTGTATAGAGTACCATTCAGTTACCGCTTTTGTTATTTTCAAAAATGCAATAGCTCGGAAAAAGCCCCTTTTGTAAATTTGGAGGAACAGAAAGATTTTATTCTCCAGGCAAAAAGAGACCATGGAAAATCATGTGGTCGTAAGAAGGACGAGTATGGACATGCCCTCAATGATCCTGTAGAAAAATGAAAAATATGTGAAATCTAGTTAGTGGAGAGTGTTATGGAACAGCTTTTTAAAAATGAACGTGACAACGGCGACGAAGTCGAATGTTCTTGGTTCGAAGTTCCATGTCTAGAAATTAACAGCGCAATAACAGGTCATGATTTGAGAATTTTGAAATCCGCACTGAGACACAGCATGGACTATTTAATAAGCATTTTCAATACGTGGTACCAGTTGGAGGTCTTTAGTTGATTCAATGAACTTTGACCGTGAGTCAACAAAACCCAACTGGGGGAATTTCTAAAAATATTTGTCCCTGTCAGCATCTTTCAATTTTTGTTTATCAACAAGGTAGTTTCGACTTGGCTCAAGGTTAATCTCTACGGCATGGAGTCGTGCATGTGTTGTTTGTGCTCTAACGTAACATTTCCTTCACGAAATAAGTCTTTAAATCCTAAAATGTTTTTGTTTTTTTCAGAATAAGCCAATTCCAATCCACTATCATTTGTTTTATTTGCTTAATATCGCTTTGTTAATTGGGGTATATTCCCTAAGCGGACATGTAATGGCACGCGAAAACAGACACGCGTCTTTGAAAAGATACATTGTATTCTTTGTTTTAGAGTAAGTGTTTATAATCACGAAAAGAAAAATAGTAGTCTTATCGAGTGTTACGAGTAATTACTCCGCGCTGCGCTCGCTTTATATATTAACTAAAACTCAGTTTTTTGGTTGAAAGCCTCAGAATTCAGGTAAGACTTTGAAATAAATTGCTTTTAGCTGCTACTTAAAATAGACCATTGCTGTATAATCCACGTCTTGAAATTATCCGGAAATACTGCAATTTTATTTTAAGACGTTTAATCTTGAGAATAAATTGTTCGCGAAAAGTCTCAACAGTACGGGCGGTTATGAGATTTGTTGTTTGTCTGATTGGCTAAACCAAAGTCTTCTTGAATTTAACCTACCCCTTGAGATATCAAACACTTATACCTGGCTCTCTGAAAAAAGATACCGTAAAATTCCGAAAACAAGCCCGGGGCTTATATTTTTCAAAGGCCCTTTTTGAGGGGCTTATCTACGGAGGGAAATTTGCGTTTCAAAATGATAGGGTTAGCCTTATAGTTGGAAGTAAATTTACCGTTTTTGCTTTGTTTTACTTTGTATGTGAGGGCAATTTTCCAAGTACAAGCCCCCGGGAGGCTTATATTTGGAGATGCGATTTAACGGAGGGTTTTTTTGCGTTACCGGGTTTGGGGGGCTTATTTTCGGAATTTTACGGTACCCGGAGACCGGAGAGTGGTTGAAGTTTAATCTTTCATAAGGTAGCGCGGTTAATTAATGTTCCATACGAAATGCTGATTATTATCGCCCTCCTAACCCTCCCCTAAACCAGCATTTTGCCCTAAGTGAGAAGTGAGTGGTTATGTCGGCTTTCGGGAGGGGTAGGTGGACAGTTTGCTCGAAACGTTTTAAAGTGATCTTTTTTGCTACAATTTAGCCTACGAAAACAGCCTCTCCTCGCGAAACGTCCTCAGCGGCGAAGAGCGAGGAGAAAGAGCTGTTTTTCGCAGGCTAACTACAACGGCCTCGCTCATTAATTCGCGCTCGCTTGGCTCACTTCGCTGGCCCGAATGGAGAGCTTGCTTGCAGGTTGTCACAAGAGACTTGACTGTGTTGTTCAGAAACACGTGACTGCACTTTATCCTTTTCCTCAATGTTGAACCCGGTAAGGAGGCCAAAAATAAGCAAGCGCCCCCGGCAACAATTATAACCGGGAACCGCGTTTATTGGAGGAAGAAAGTCCTGCAGAGAAGCCGAAACAAAGAAAAGAAGTTATCATGCGCCTCATCGACTCGAATCGACACAAATCTGATTTCTCCTTTTTATATTCCAGTTCAATCCAGCATTCACTGCTCAGATTCAGGTAACCCGGTAAATGGACGGCGAAGCCCGCCTCCAGGGGAAAGTAATGAATACTCACAAGGCAGTGTGATACAGTACAAGTGTGGCCGCGGCTTTGTCGTGCACGGACAAACGAGACGTACGTGTTTAGAGAACGGGCAGTGGAGTGAAGAGCCTCCGAAGTGTCTCGGTAACTATGTGTTTCATCTTATAAGGATGGGATCAAGCGTCAAATAGTCTAAATTCTAACCCAGGTGATCTGTGACGTCACTGCGGGGGCCTGGGGAAAGAAATTTATTGCCGTATCCCATAAACCAAAGCTGACGGGAACAGATTGAATTGAATTGAATTGGTGCGCGCGTTGGTTTATGGGATACGGCATTAAAATTTCTTTCCCCAGGCCCCCGCAATGACGTCACAGATCACCTGGAACTAGGTCAGCCATCAAAGCAGACTCCCTTTTCCTCGCTAGGCTCGATTACCAGCTTTTATGCACCCTTGTTCCCGAGTCCATACTTGTTGGGGGGGGGGGGGGGGGAGGGTCACAAACCAGACTCCTCAAACGGCGGGAAATACCTCGTCCCCAGGGCACTTTCCTGGGGATGAGGTTGGGAGAGCGTCCGGACATACCATTTAAGTTTTCTTGTAGGGTGTTGTAGGTCCAGTTCACTTGAATACAAAACCTATGTATAACACACGATCAGCATTATTGGAGGGATGAGGCACATTAAGGCCCAGTTATATATAGCAAGAAAAAACAGGAAAAAAAAGAGTATACCGTCGTTGTATGCCGCAGCCCGCTTGCACTGTTCGGTATAGTTTGGTTCCTCGCCTCTGAAGTTTCAACCTGAGCTTTCTTTGTTAAGAACTGTCAGGAGCCCAAGGCCGTCTCAGTTCAGAAGGAACTAAAATTAATGTGTTTCATTACTGTCAGCTCCTCCAAAATTTCTCAAGACACCAAGCAATACCACAGTTAAAGAATCACAAGATGTTGTCCTTTCCTGTTCAACTTCGTCCCCGGATACAGAGATCACGTGGTTTAAGGATGGGGAACAAGTCACCGGAGATAGAATTGCTTTCTTCAAAGGACGTTTATTGATTGTATCAGTAGAACTTGGCGACAGAGGGTTGTATGCCTGCAGGGCGACCAACGACGCAGGATTCCAAGTTGCACAAGCTTACCTGCGGGTATTAAGAGGGCTTGACGAAGGTTGGTATCCCAAAACCTGTTCTCCTTGTCAGAGGCGCCGTCTCGTAAACAAATAAAATATAACTTTTTTAGCGCCCAAGGATCGATCCCCCCTATTCTCTGTGTTAAAGTTTACAGTTGGAAAAAACGTGAGGCGAGTATTGGGGGCAGCACTCGAGTAACATTCCATTCCGTCCGCGATCTGCGTCACCTAGCAAATGTTTTCATGTACGAGAAGAGCAATTGCTAGCGCGCGAAAACATTTCGCGGCTTCTAACGTACCCGGAAAAACCTTCTAATGTAGAATGTATTGATCTGTTTATTTATCTGTGGTAAGAATAATCATCATCAGGCCCCGTTTAGTTTTTTTTAGTTTTCTACTAGTTTTTAAAGAGCACCACGCGAGGAGAGCACGCGAGTTGAGAGAGGAGGCCTCCTCTCCCGGGTCTTTCATGTGCGCGCGTTTTCTCGATATCCTCGTTTCCTTTTCGCTCTAAGAAAAGCCTGCTACGCAGGTTAACATTCATCTTAAGCTCGTCATAACCTCTCAGCATTTTGGGCGAAATTTTTACACCTTAAACTGACAGCATCGCTAAATTAAACTCCACCAATCAGAAACTCATTCGCAAATTTTATCTTTTCTCTGTTAGTTTGTGGCCGACCCATTATCCCACCTCACGGTCGAGGCAAGATCGTTGGTGGAAAGAAGGTTTTGGCGGGTTCAAATCCATGGCAAGTTAGTCTATGGCGCATGCGTGAGAAACGACATTTCTGTGGTGGATCTCTTGTGTCAGAAAGATGGGTGGTGACCGCTGCTCATTGTGTGGCTAGAGGTAAGAATTTAGAAAAGGAAATATCATAAATGTACAGTAGCTTTTTTAGCGATCACTTTCCTTCTGAGCGCATGCTGCGTGTGAAACGCGCCACGTACTTTCTCACGTCTTTTACGCCTTAAGCTGGGAAGAAAGTAAATCAAAGACCTTGTATCAACATTCGTATCATTTATGCGGTTCTTCCTACATATCGTATCGTAATCACTACTTGGTTAGTCTACCATGGCTTAAACGCAAAATGTAAGACTTCGATGATTGTCAAACGTTGGGCAGGTTGTCACAGGGTTTAAGTTGTAGATCTTGAAGTCATTGGGTTGCCTGTGGACCAATCTAGAATTATTCTGTCCCTTTTTCAAGTGTCAAAAACTGGAGAGTGCTGCGCAGTTATCGCACTCATGTTCAATAATCGCCAAGAACACTTTGTTCTTAATCCGCACCACTTGCCCCACATTTCTTCCCTTATCTTCGTGTTGACTTTGAAATGATGTCACCACATGAAAGCATTTAATGAATCGACAGCGTGTGTGTTTGGATCGTACGCGTGATGGGAAGGGAGAGAGGCTCCCCTCTTTCCTTCCTTGCTCTTCCCTTGACCGCGCTTCTCTCCCTCCCTCTCTCTCTCTCTCTCTGAAAGACGACTTGGGACAAGTCAGATATCTAATCAGCTAATGCCGTTCAACAGGTATCACAGTCAACGATTTCGAGGTACGACTTGGGAAAGTGTTTACCCACAAGCGAGAACGTCGTAGGGAACAAATCATACGCCCGGACAGGATTATCATTCATAGCAAGTTCATCGCCATAGACTATGATTCGGATATCGCACTTATCCATCTTAGCAAGAAGGCTGTTTACACTGATTACGTCAAACCGATCTGCCTCCCATTGAAAATAAGGGACTCTGATAAGGCCCTACTGAAGCCAGGGAACATTGGGGTGATCACAGGTAGGTGCATATTAGGCTCCAAATTATGGTCCGACTAGGACATTAAATAAGGTTCCAATTACAGCCCCAAAAGCTCTGTCAATCGTTTAACTATTATTCGCTCTACTAGACTTCAGTATTTTTACAAAAAAGCAACATTTACCCGCAACTAATACGTACTATAATTTGTAACATAGGCTGGGGTGGAAAAGGACACGGGAGACGACTCGTTAAACGCATGCGCAAAGCAATCGCCCCAGTTGTGAAGCAAACCACGTGTAAAAAGTCACACAGATACAAAGTCACAAGGAACATGTTTTGCGCTGGACATTTCAATGGGACACTTGGTGACTCCTGTACTGGAGACTCTGGAGGTCCGCTAGCCATCGAAAACCGCGGGCGCTGGGTGCTGGCGGGAATCATTTCATGGGGTGATGGCTGCGGAGGGATTGGAAAGTACAGTGTTTACACTCGAGTGTCGATATATTCTCGTTGGATTAGGAGGCATATTAATGGGGAAGATTAAACGAGAGAGAGAGAGAGAGATTTTAAATGGAAGGGACACGCCTTATTCGAAGCTTTTAAACAGTTGTGCTGGCTGATCAAGTGATGTTCTATCCGGCGATGTTCCCTTCCATGAATAACTTTCTGTACAAGTGTGGTCTACAAAAACGGATGGACCATCGCAGTGTAAAACAGTCTAAGTTATGAAGATATTGTATAAAGCAGCAATAGTTTTGATAGAGTGTATTTATTCCCTCTAGAACTTTAGATCATCATGATACGCCTTCTCGTTAGGGCCCGTGTGTCCCTTTGGAAATCCAGACGTAGTTAATCGATATCGGAAATCAATCGATATTAATCAATTTAATCCTCTGATTAATATCGATTAATATCGGAAATCGGTAGAAATCGTAGTCACAGAAAAGTAGTTTATCGATTATTATCGCTTAACAAAGTCGATAACAATCGATAGGAATCGATAAAAATCATTATCGATTTCTATCGGAAAATCATCTATATTAATCGAAATCACAACTTTTTTCTTTATCGATTTTTATCGATCGATATTTCGGAAATCGACCTTGATCGACAATAATGTCGATTATTGGTTTATCGATTAACTACGTCTGGAGAAATTAACCAGAAGGGAGATAGCTCTTTTCTTCAGCGAGATTTAAAAAGCAAAGTTACTTAATACTAGTATTTACGAACGTTGACAACATAGAAATTATGTTGCAATATTTACACGAAACTGCTCGTATGGAAAATTTATTTCCAAAAAAAGCTAGAAACCGCGTGCAAAAAACAAATATTTAGTGAAACTGCCAAATGATACTTTGTTCATACTTCGTGTTATTTTAACCAAACCGAGCGAAATTCGCGAGCGCGCGAGGAGGAAAGACGCGTTTCACCTTCCTCGCGGGTAGCCGCCAAAGGCGGATACCTTTTTCAGGCTTTGGTAAATTAAGGGGTAGGAAAATCTTTCATTTATGAGCGGAGCCTCCCCCTTTAAAATTTGGAGTACCACCCCCCGGTCAAAGATGCAGTCTGAGTAACGCTTGAAACATTTTGCGTCATGTAATTTAAAAGTATTGACAAAAGAAGAGCATATTGTTAGTTGTGTTACATGAGGATTACATGACTGGTCCCAGGCAGAATAAGGGTTAAGTTAAAACTCTCAAGAGACGTTTAACATATAGGAAGAAAGTTTATTTTAAAATTCAATGTTTAATGCAATAAATTATTACTATCAATAAAAAGGAAACACTTAAAAAATTACTTGGAGGGTTTTTTGCCTTAATAGTCTGCTACACAGCCGTTTTTTGTTTTGTCACACAACGCTCCTCACCACAAAAGAGGAGGAACGTTGAAGTGAGGAACACTGCGTGACGGCACCAAAGGAGAACGTTGCGTGACAACACAAAGAGACTAATGCATAAAATGCTATATTACGCTTTTACCGCGTTAGAATTTTAACAACTATTTTAGTCCAAACATTGGCGTTGATGTACATATGAAATGATTAGTTAAGGCAGCTATCTTTTCATTTCTCAAAATAATTAGCTTCTTTTCTAACAATGCAAATTTCTCTCGTTGACCGCAGTGAATACATTACGTTGCTTAAGATCGTTCGTACTTTTAAAAAGGAAAAAGGGTGGGTTTACATTTGTGCCCAGTAAGTACCATACTAGGGCACCGTGCCAGGGAACCTAGCCTGAACAATGCCTTACCGTAAGGCCCGGCTTATTTATTTCAAGCCCATCTGAGGGGGGTGGGGGTTAATAGAGACTGGGGGCTTATTTGAGAGGGGGGTTACTTAGAAAAGACGATGGCATCGGTTTTCCCTAAAGGCCTAGAATACAAAGTGGATAAGCTCAAGTACAAGAAGATTGGAGGTCATGCAGCCCAGGATCAAAAACAAATCCGAACTTCCAGTTGCCGGATCAGTCCAGTCGTGATTGTTTAATACACAGGGGCGTAGCCAGGATTTTTTTAGAGGTACGCACAATTCTCCAAATCGTTTTCTCTCCCCCATCCCCCCCCCCCCCCCCCCCCCAAGAAAAAACAACAACAACAACCACCTTGTAAATTCGCAATATTTTGTCATGTAAACAATATCTCCATCTTATCCGGATACTTTTCCGGATTTGATCATACGAGTTTGCAGTAAAACCAAAATGAAACTGTCACTTCGATGAACTGATAAAGCGCTTTCTCAATGATGACGACGAGGGCAACGAAAACGTCTCTAGCTATCAAAATGAATGCGTGTTTTTATTGTTATCTTTATTTTTCGCGATTATTTCAACTCTCTTAAAATGGCATATATAGGTGAACTTCCTACGGAGTCTTGGGGTGGGGGGAACTTAAGGTTCGGACTCTGTTTACGTCCTCCAAACAACGTCGCAAAAGGACATTTAAAGTCGTGTTCGTACAGGTTGTAAAGAATAGCGCGCTGCACGCGCAAAATTTGTTTTTCATTTACTTATGGGGTCCTTTCGTTTGACGCTGTCATTGCCGTCGCCGTCACTGTCGCCTTTGTCGTTGCTCCCAGGATTTATCGATGTGCGTAAACGGTTAGGAATTCAAACACGTTTTTAGCGAAAACGCCCGCCATGTTTTCATTAGATATATATGTTATTCAAGATTTGGTCCATTAATGAATTACTTCGTTTCTCCAGACATTTGGGAAGAGAGGAAAAAAAAGTCCGTTATATATTTCAAAGAAACAACCAGAGTTGAACGAATTTAGGCAAATTGTGCTCTTAAAATAACTATCCTTTTTTTTTTAGATATTTTGCTTTCTTTTTAGAATTAATTGGCTTATTATTTTTTCCCTTTTAATTCATTTTATATCCTTTTTGTGCACGACTTTTTCCGGGTACGCAACAGTCTATCATTTATTTGTAAAGAATAACTAGGGGAGGGGAGGCTTATTAACTTCTTTTCTTTCTTCCTTCTTCTCCTGACGAAAATGTAAAAACAAGTAAAAAAAAAAGACGTCCTGCATATCACTCCAAGGCAAAGCTTTGCAGAGTGTGGCCCTTTACCGTTTCTGCCTCAATATCCACAAACAAATTCTCTACACTGATCTCTATACATTTCCTTAAATAACAAGTTGAGAGAATCTGATAAAAGATCAAAGAATCTTCCTCTTCATGATCATTTTCTCAATTCTCATAACCTTCTCTCTTGATGTCAGGAGAAAAATGTTTCTTTTTTTTTTTTTACACGAAAAAATTAATGTTTGTCACTTCTGGTACTTAATTTAACCAGGTCAAAACAATGTCAATGTTCTCAAAATAAGAGAATAAACATACTGTAATTGTCTTCGTGAAAACTTTATTAATAATAATATGCTACGTTACAAATAATTTTTCTTTCACTATGAAATTGTCCCCTTTTCGTTTTACAAAATTTGTAAGATTATCATAGTATACTTCGCCTTTGTGGCTGAGCAGTGAAAAATGAAAAAACCTCGTAGAATTCTTACTAGAAAAGATCAGCTACAAAATTCCTTGGTACAATTGCAGGTCCCATAATGGTCCAATAATGCTCCAATCATGTGTCTGACCTTGGTGCACTCGTGGCTCATGACGCAGCCTTCTCCTCTTGGATGTCTGGTTAAAAGCCACAGAAGACTGTTATTATCTAACATTACATTAACTGCATTACAGGTTAAAAGTGCATGCGTTAATGAAGGGTGAATGTCTTAAACGAGTTTCAAGCAAACTTGCAGTTTTTAACTTATCTCAGATAGATATACGATATTATTTATTGTAACTCGTCTGGCACATATGCAACCATGTATGGTCTTATGCTGTAAACAGAATGCAACCCATCAATCAAATTCCTCTTATTATTTTAACTAATAATAGGGTGCACAATTATGCATAGATTTATCCACTTAAGTTGGAATTTACTGTGCAGCTATTGCAGTGCTTCAATCTTTAAACAAGAGGCTGACTGCTTGACAGGGAGAAGAAGAACACTACAAAAAATTTCCAGCATTGTGTAAATTGTAAATCTCAAGGCCCATGTGTTTGATGTCTCCATTCAAACATAGCTTTTTTGGTGACTAACACAAGAGAAGCACAGACATTTCTCGGCTCACAAAGCAAGCATATTTTATTCAACTGTAGTGAGATTAATACACTGGTGCAAATTGTAACAAAAGCGTTGGACATAAGCTCTTTATAGCAATTAACTGTAATAAAAAATATAACCATTTTAAGGTACAACATCTGAATAATAATATAAGGCATTTGACAAAAATAAATCTGGTAGAAAATAGTTCAAACTCTTACAAATAAGTTAACAACTGTCAAAATACTCTCTTATTTTTAAATAGGTACACTTAAATCTTACATCTTAGGTTACTCTATAATCTTTTCCATTTGCAATCTTGAGTATAAAAAGAAGTTAGTAATTTAAACTTTTTTGTTTTTGTTTTCTAAACCCCCAAAACGTGTTTGTTCATGAAGCACATGCAATGCTATCAACACCAACTAGAGAAGAGGATGCCATACTGAAAAACTGAATCATCTCAATTAATTAGTACAAAGTATAACCTTGTGTATAAGAAAAGCCAAAATAGGTTATCACAAAAACAGCAGTTTAAATTTCCTTCAGCTGCTTCTCAAACGAGACAAGAGGTCTTTCTCTACAAACTCGTAAGATGCTGTCATCTGACGATAGCAAAATTGTTGCTACAGAAGGATGTAAGTACAACTTTGTCTGTTAAGCCACTAAAATCATATTGTCTCAAATGTCACTCAGTACTAACTGGCACCAGTCAATCAAAGGTCACAGTCTCATCGCTCAGAACAAAGCACACTTGCCTGATTGTTTAGGAAGTGGATTTTTCTCCTCTGTCTCGACGTGTTTCAGCTTTGCGTGATCAAAACTCTTTACTTCTGCCCTTGTCTCTTTAGCCTCTTCCTTGATTTCTAAATTAAGAATTTTAAAAAAATACAGTTAACTCTCTCGTAACGGACAACTCTGTAAGATGGACACCTACAGTTGGTCCCTGCCTTTCTTTACTCCCTTAATTTGAATCTCTATAAGATGGACACCTCGGTGAAATGGACACTGCCTTTCTTAACTCTTTTTAGTTAACTCTCTACAAAACAGACACCTCCCTGAGATGACAAACACTTGGTTCCAGCCCCAACAGTGTCTGTCTTAGAGACTGTATTAAGAATATAGTAACTCTCATGGTATTTCACAAGCAACTATTGAACAAAAAACTAGTAGATTTTGGGGGTCTCATTAAGCTTTAAAGTAAACAGCTAAGATGTAAAAGTAGGCAGCTTAGCAATTGAGTACCGTACACAATTTCAAGCTTTCATTCCCTATTTTATCCCTTTTTCCCAAAAAGTACACGACTCAAACCTCAAAGTAGCCAATTGTTAGAACCTGGAGATTTACTGAAGATTTAACCTTTTTAGAAGTGACATTTTTGACTCTTAATATGTTCCATGCATCATATAAGGTCATGAGAACATAAAAAAAAGGTTATGACAATAATAAATGATCACCAGGGGAAAAACGCTTTAATTTCTTATCAAATTGTCTCAGCTAATTCTTCAAAAAATGTATGGAGATCAGACTGGAGAATTTGCAAGTGGACATAGGGGCATAAAGGATTAATTCAATTTAAAAAGAATCACTCTTTTACTCAGATTTTGTAGAACATCCAATCATACCTTCTTTAGTTGGAAGATGTGTTTTGTCAGCAGTTTCTACATGTTTAAGTTTTTTAGCAGGGTCAAATCCTTGAATCTCCTTTAATTCTGCTGATCTGTCTGGTAGTTCATCTGGCACCAGTTCTTCTCTTAGTGTTTGTGCTGTGGGGGTTGGGTTTTTCTCTTCTGTTTCAACATGCTTTAACTGTGATTTGTCAAAGGATTTTACTTCTGCTCGTGAGTCGGCTTTTTCCTCGTCGATGACTGATAAAAAACACACACAAAATATTAATAGTCAGCAGAAGTGAAGGAAAACTTCCACTGTATGTCTGCAAACAAACAACCAACACTTCACTATAACCACTTTTAGCTGTCTGTCTGTCTAAGAAAGAACTGTTTACTGTCAGCAATCTGTTGGTTTGTTGCTTGAAGGATGTTGCTAGAATACTATGTTTTTATGTAATGCACCTATCAATGTTAAGCCCCAGGGTGGGGGGGGGGGGGGGGGGGGCAGACCCAGGGGAATTTGACATTTTTATGGAAGCCAGAGTCAAATTCCCCACCCCCAGGCACCTACTAAATGTCAATTTTCCGCCTCTGGGGTAACTTTTTCTAACAGAGTTAGGACTTAATAATTGACGGGTTGGAAAGGATATGGCTTTTACAACCTCACATAGAAACAGAAACAGAAGGAATGAAGACTCTTCTATTTATAAACATTCGATCATACAATGAAAGAAGTGATGGTTCATATATACCGAAAAATAAAACAGATTCCTTACCTTTCTTTCGCTTATTTTGTCTTGTTACTTTCAAGAAAAGCAGAGGTCATTTACCTCTGGAGACTTCTGGGTATTACCAAGATGGCAGGTCACTCATTTCCAGTTTCTCTCAGTCTTCCAAGATGGCGGCCATGTCAAATTCCCGACCCTGGGGCAACGCTTAAATGTCAAAATCCCTACCCAGGGGAAGGCACGCTCAGTCAATTTCCCGTGGGTAGCCCACCCCCCCCCCCCCCCACCCTGGGGCTTAACATTGATAGGTGCATAACTTCATCCTCATTTCCTCTGGGATCTTTCTATTGGTTCATATAAAGGGTTATAGATGTCATAGATTGTCACATTTTATTTTTGTTACTGACTGTTAGTCATTGTGTGTTGGTCAACTGTCAGCAGAGGAATGTTTACCTGAATGTCTGTTTACCTGATTTGGTTGGTAAGACTTCCTTTTCTTGAGTTTCAACATGTTTCAGTTTGGAATGATCAAACGATGAAACCTCAGAGCGATCTGGCAGTTTGTCAGGCATCATTTCTGCCCTGATATCTAAGATGAGAAAGGGACAAGCAAAAGAAAAAGAAGCTACAACAAAACTGCCATGCTGGAGGGAGGGGACCCACTGGGACAAGAGAACAAAGAGCTTGGATCACAGTCTTCTCCTGGTGCATCTTCTGCTCTCCAACATGGTGGAGTAGCAACTCTAAAGTCACTCCACTGTTAAGTACTTGCATAGCACAGCAACTGAACTACAGTCATCATCAAAAGTGTTAAGGTTTCTTTTCCATGCCTTTTTTTTCTTCCTTCCCCCGCCCCTCTGCCCCTGGCCCAGTGTTGAGCAAAACATTAATGTTTGCGCGAGAAATTGTTCTGTTATATCCCAACATTGAATAGGAGGAAAGGGGATATTTAGCAAAAAAGAAAACTCTCTTTTTTTAGGATTAAAATGGACTACTGCTAAGTTGTACAACCTTTCCAACTACTTTTGTCTCTGATTATAGAATACAAACCTCCAGGTCCTGGTAATGTGACCTTTTCTTGAGTTTCAACATGTTTTAATTTTGAATGGTCGAATGATTTCACCTCAGCTCTGGAATCAACAGCTTCCTCTTTGATATCTGAAGACAAAAAAGCAGACAATTAACCACAAGAAGGATAAAGATAGCTTGTGAATACAGCCATCTCTCCTTATTCCCCATAGTTTTTACTGTGATGTGATTTAAGAATAACTGGATAGCAGACTTCCATTGACACACAAGCACTTTTGTTGGATTTCAAGTAGACATAATTCTTGATGACTGCTCATTCAACACATAACTGAAAAAAAACCTGATCCAGGTCTACCTTCTTTAGAGGGAAGGATTACTTTTTCAGTAATATCCACATGCTTGAGCTTTGAGTGATCAAACTTGCTAACTTCTGAGCGGTCAGGAAGCACATCTGGCATCATTTCCGCACGAATATCTGACAAAAAGGAAATAATCAGAACAACTGTGAGATCAAAGATCAGCAGAATATTTTGCTAGCCACTCAAATACAACCCACCAAGCAAGAAATAACTTTGGCATCATCTATCACACTTCTGAAATCAGATATTGTGATAAATATATCATGGTTCAATTTTATTCTTGGTTTGAATGTTATTTTCCTTGGAGCATTTCCCTCCAACCTGATTGGCAAATCCACAAACGGCTTGTTTAATAGGCCATTCATGGCACGTACCATAAAATTCCAAAAAAAATACAAAATAAAAAAACAAATAAATAAAATTCCAAAAAGAAGCCGCGGGGCTTATATTTTTCAAAGACCCTTTTGGAGGGGCGTATTTTTTGAGGGACTTATATTCGGAGGGGCCTATCTACGGAGGGAAATTTGCGTTTCAAAACCGATTGGGCTAGCCTTATAGCTGCAAGGCAATTTACCGTTTTTGCTTCGTTTTACTTTGTAATTGAGGGCAATTTCCAAGTACAAGTCCCTGGGGGCCTTATATTTGGAGGGGCAATTTAACGGAGGGTTTTTTGCATTATGAGTTTGGGGGGCTTATATTTGGAGGGGCTTATATATGGAATTTTACGGTACTCAAATCCTGGTACACAAGTGGGGGCCAGAGCGAGGATTTTGGTACTGGCTCACAGACACACTTGTTTGTGGCACATGGTAGGATCTGTCAAGAGTCCCCTGGCCTCCTTAGATTTATCCATGTTAGTTTGGTGTTAATTTCATTATGAAACAGAAAAATTTCATGTTTCACCTCCCGGTCCGGGGAGCGTGTTTTCTTCTTTGGTGTCGACATGTTTTAACTTGCTTTTGTCAAATGTTTTGACCTCCACTCTAGAATCTTTTGCTTCCTCATCAATGTCTGGAAATAACAAGAAAACATCCACATTGAACACACTTGCGTTTGCACAGTTCCCCTCAAAAACAGGAAAATCCCAGTAACATAGCCCTTGAAATGGAAATTTAAGCCATAAAGTTGATTTTATATGGGAGGATTTTAGCAGAACAAAGCTTAGCAATTATGTTGGAACAATGTTGCAGCCTTTTGAAACAATGATGCAACAACGTTGCAACACTGAGGTGCACTAAAAATCGTCATTGCAAATTATCCAGTGTCATCATCATCATCAATCTTCATTTATACACGAAATCACATCATTTTACATGGTCTTCCTAGGAATCGTGTTTAAAATTAGACTAAAGTACTCTAAGGAACTATTTGACCATACAGGTAAAACCACAGGGTTACAATGAGTCATGGTGTATTAAAATAATCTTTCCCATGAACTGAAGTTTTAAAAACATTTAAACTGGGCAGCTTTCTAATCTCTGAGGGAATCTTGTTCCACAGAAAAGATCCTCTGTAGTGTAGGCTCCCTTTTGCCAACTCTGTTCTGGGTCTGGGGACATAATAATTTAACTCAGAATTTCTAAGATTGTGTGAATGTACATTTGAGGTGTTGGCAAAGATCCGCCTCAGATACGATGGGGAAAGATTATTATGGATTTTATACATTAGAGGTGGTCAGGGGAATTAATTTAAGCACATGATCACACAAGATAAAAAGAACACAACTTCTCCCTACCATATCCATAGAGAATGTATAAAGACAACAAATGAGAATTTAAATTTTGATGTAAGGATGTTTTACCTTCTTTACTAGGAAGGATAACCTTTTCTGTAGTGGGTACATGATTTAGTTTGCTCTGATCAAAACTGGTAACTTCTGAACGGTCGGGACGTTTATTTGGAGGTGGCATTCTATCAGCCGTGAGATCTACAGGGAGAAAAGAATGTTCACAATTCAGCTTACAGTAGCAGGGAAAAGCAACATTCAAGACAAATTCCAAATTTCATTGTGCAAATATTGGAAAAAAGGGCCATTTCAGAGTCATGGTTATTATAAGTGCTTTTTATACAAACTCAAACGTTAGAACCACCTAGTACAACAGGATAAACAGTACCACAGGAAAGTACTGCTCAGTAGCTTTCATTTGAATGGTCACACCATAGGATTTCATCCACAGACTCATAAGTTAGAACCACCTTGTACATCATAATGAACAGTACCACAGGAAAGTATTGCTCAGTAGCTTTCAATAATTATTGTATAGTCACACCATAGGATTTTTATTAAAGCTGTAAAGTAATAATTCTAATTTCTCAAATCATTACCTTGTGCAGAAGGCATAAAATGTTTTTCTTCAGTTTCAACATGTTTGAGGTGACTTTTGTCAAAAGCCTTCACTTCTGCTCTGGAGTCAATAGCTTCCTCTCTGATAACTTAACAGGGAAAAGTAGTGTTATGATCAATAAGCATATTATCACTTACCGGTAAGTACTTCTTAGCTCCTTAATCCTTAATATTAACAAACACATTATCTGCTTTATTTCCGGACACCACAGTTTACAACCACAGTTTACATTGGTCAGACAGCATTACAGGTAGTAAGATTAATGATTTTGGATTGTCTGGTCAACTCTATTTAAGTTGGGGTTTTTAGGCGTTAATCCCAGGTAATGTTTTTTCATGAACACACTAGCTCAGCATGTTTGACTTTTTTGAGGATTATAAAATGTTAGGAAATATAAAATACGATTTTAGGATTTGCCACTAGTTCAGGGCATTCTGGGGTCTCACTTTTCACCACAAGATGGGCTTTTGGGTTTTGAATAATGTTCCAATTTTGATCATTTCTCTCACTCTGAATGCAGCACCTGATGGTGTTGACTGCAGGGCTGTGCCCTAGCAGCATCCAATGGTCTTGTGAATACTACTTCTTGAAATATGAAAATAGAAACAGTCCAGCCACATGTAGGGGGCAGTGTGGCTGAGCTGTTAGAGAGCTGGACTAGCCGTGTGTAGGAGGCAGCGTGGCTGAGCGATTAGAGTGCTGGACTTGAAATTCAGAGGCCCTGAGTTCAAGTACTGCCCTGACCGCCAGCTGGATTTGTTCATGGTAGTCCCGAGTTCAAATCCTCAAACACTCTTGTAAATAGCCAGCTGGTTTGCGTCAAGCCAGTTGGGATTGCTTTAGCAATAAAAGGACAACATCTTGCAAAACTTAGTGAGGTTGAAGAGCTGTCAATCCAAGACTAAAGACAATCATATTGTAGCAAATGGACTGGTTCAAGTAATTTCAAGCAACAGAAAAAGCCATTCAAGGTACACAACATGTCTCAGGTAATGTGCATCTTCAAAACAACGAAACCAACAAATTACCTTCCTTGCTGGGAAGCACATTAGATTCCTTTGTTTCAACATGTTTCAACTTAGATGCATCAAAGCTTGCAACTTCAGATACATCTGGTAGTTTGTCTGGTCGCAGTTCCGCACGAAGATCTAGAGGGAAAGCAATACTTCTCATGACCCAAGCACGGGACAGGGTTTCTCACAGGACACAAGAAATGTCACTATGCTTGTAGAAAAGGTAATAATAGTAAATATTTTAACCTTCCAAACTGCCTCTCACCAGACTGAGAGAACAGCAGACATGCAACGCGGCCAATGTTTTCCCTGCCAAACTAACTCCAAATTCTACGTTGATGGGGTGTCACTACCCAGATATGGATAGAGCTTTTGATTGGTTATGCCACGAGTGAAATTTAATTCAACCAATCAGAAGTACAGCTCAGATCTGGGTAATGACATTTTGTTACAATGGCATTTCTGCAATGGTTCTCCAGACATCGTTTCATGGGGAAATCAGTGGCATCACAAAATGTCAGCTGCTCCCACAGACAAACTCTTACAAGCAAAGGATAATAATTATTGCAACCTCTCCATACAAATACTAAAGTAACCCTTCTTAACCCCACTTAATGAAACACAAATAGTCTTACATAATAGAAGCCCTTGAGGGAAGGTCGTTGAAATAACAAGAAGATTTTGGCTGATTATATTTCAAATTCCCTTTACCTCCATGATTAATTTAGTTCTGATATTAGAGGAGAACTTTGCTGTTGATTGACCTTGCAGGACGGTCAAAAGGAATCTACTGTTTGGTAGAGCACACAAATATCAGCAATAATCCTTGGTTACCCTATAAACAGTAACAATTTAGCTATTCAAATTATCTAAGCTATCCTTATTATAGAAAGAACTAATCTAAATTGGGTAAGGTAATTACTTAATATTTTAATTTATGTAGCACAATTCATAAATGTCATGACCTTATATGGCCTAAAATCTGACTGATAAAAACAAAAAAAATCTGTTTAAATGTAAAACAAATTTATTATTGTTTTAGTTGGTAAGGCAATATAACAATAATTTTACAGAATCCAAAACTCTTATTGTCTTTGTTATGATAAAGTGATCATGAGCAGGTATTGATCAAACTCTCGCTATGCTGCAGACACTTAGGATATTATGCATATGAAATCTTAGACGCATTTCAGCGCAAATTGCAGACATAGCGAGCTAGATTTCGTGGCTTAAAAAATAAAAGGAAGCCTTAAATGTAAGCAGCCGTTGACGAACAGGAAACTTTTAAAGATACAAAGCGAAGGAAGGATGTGGTTGACTACAGACCATTCTGTAGCCAAGGGGATATTTTTATATCTTTTTTATGCAGGACAGTTAGCGATGGTTATTCTACAGAATTCATGTCCCACTAGTAAACTCGCTTTTATGTTCATTTCCGGTAACTAAGCCAAATTAAAATGTCAAAAAACGTGCACATTTTTCTGTAGTCTCAAATTACATTAGCCAAGCTTCAAGTAAAATCGAATGCGTTTGGGAAGCGATGATCGTGACTTCAAACGCGGACTGCAGCTGATCGCACGTAATTCTTTTCGAGCGGAAAAGCCTTTGTCAGCCATTGGAAATAACTCTTATTGTCTACTGCCTCTAAACGTGACATAGAAAAAACTATGTTTTGAATGTCTTCTGAGGTCATAAGCACGACAGCACGATCTTGGAGTGCTACGTGCGAGCCTCAAAATTAATATTTTATACAACTCGAGAGGGGTTTAAGTGATATTTATCTGGCAGTAGGAGCTGCATTTAATACGGAACCTTTTCGGGTTTAGGAGAAGGAAACCTTTAACTGACCTTGAGGAGTCGGAAGGTGGGTTTTTTCATCGGTTTCCACGTGCTTCAGCAAATTCTTGTTGAAAACTTCCACCCCAGAAAATGGCGCAGTGCGATGTTCTTCATCAATTGCTGAAGAAATAACAAAATATTGGGTGAATAATAAATTAAGCTTGCAGTGATATGGACAGAAGCTTAACAAAACATTTTGGTGTCAATTCTAATTGAAACTGAAATAAACAATACTACATTGGCGGTTAGAAAACGATTGATCCTACTTTCTTTCGAAGGTAGTGGGTTCTTTTCTTCGGTGTGCGTTTTCTTGAGCTTGGAGGTGTCAAAACTTTTCACCTCAGATCTATCGGGGAACTCATCTGGTTGTAATTCTTGTTTCACAGCTACGAAAAAACAACATGATCAGTAATCAGCCACTATCGTGAAAACAAAAGCTTTTCATAGACTGCATAAGAGGCAAGCTAAACCACAGCTGATTTCAATTCCACAATACTGCAATTATGAGCCTTGCGATGAACTCAAATTTTGCGCCAAATTTTTGGCTCAAACAAGCCTTTTTTACTTAGCTACGATAAGTAATGAAGAGCTGAAATATGGACGAGTATTCGATTGATTTCGTTCAAAGGAAGGAGGCCAATTTCTTGAGTGGTGCAGATAAAATAGGGTAAACGACGGTCTTAGTCTTACTTTCGCTTGACGGAAGCGTGTTCTTCTCCACCGTCTTAACATGCTTAAGCTTAGAAGCATCAAACGAGGCAACTTCGCTAAGATCAGCTTTTTGCTCCATTGCTCGCAGCGGTAAATTCACAAAGACAATCTCTCAATAACCACAGCCTGCAGTCAGAGTTTGTTTCCTCTGGATTTTCAAGGCTTTATAGTGCACCGCCCCCTTTGACATGGATCACATTGCCTTATATGGCTTGGCGTGACAATACGCACACAATCTCTTGTTATGCACTGTTTAATTCTAGATTTGTACTTCATTTTGATGAGGAAGTTCAATTCGTAATTCGAGTTTAAGTTTCCTTTACACAGTATTAAGAAAATCAAAATCATTTTTTTGTGAATATATGAGCCAAAATCTAACAAGACTGCCAGGTGATTTTTCCATTCTTCATTTTCTTTACTTAAAATATTTTTGAAAAACTTTCCTGAACAAACTTTTTTTGGTACATTCCTTTAAAAAATTTCAATGGCTTTGTTCGGTGTGTAATTTTTAAATTTCACAGAAGAAGCGCTTTATGGCATGGTTTAAAACCACAAAAGTTTTCCACACAATTTCCTATGGACTGGTGCCCCCCCAAACAAATAGCTTGTGGAGTTCGTTCCACTCAAGATAAAACCATTAAGGTCAGACACCTCTTTAAACTTGTTTTTACAACCGTGTTATTGGAACCAAACAAACACTTCATTTGGAAAAAAAATGCTATAAGCAACATAAAAAATTTTCATGGTTTTTTTGTCTTTAATATTCCTTTTATTTTTCTCACTTTATGGTATGCATACCTTCGTCACTATTGAAAAAGGTCTAGATCAAGCAGTTGGGTGTATTAACTTTGTTCAACAGACTCTCCCGCTCTGATAACTTAAAATTTATTATTTCCTTCTTTATCTCCCACTCAAGAACAGTAAGGATATAATGTGAACTTAGATACAAATCCTCTTTGAATCAGATATACCCTGACAAGTGAAGTGACTTTGTAAATATACTAAAAGCCATCCAAGAGATAAACCTGTGCTGGGAGAGTAGTCCTGATGACATCATAGGCTTAATCTCAATAAAAACATGGCCCTACACAAGAGTTCAGACACTGAGCCAGATAGTGCATGACAAAAACCATGCATTTACTCATGCATAAAAAAACATAAACAAACGTTAATAGGTGTAACAAAACAAAAGAGTGCTGATTGAATTGATAAGAGAAAAATTTACTGGTAACTTTTTTGGTCAGTTTACAATAATCATGACAGGCAACCTAAACTATAAAAAAGAATATTTGGCTTATAGGCATTCTAGAATACATAATCATTGGCAAGTAATTTTAAATTCTGTGCATTTACTTTCTTATCCTCTCAAAATAACTTGCCCAAAATACTGTGAGATAAAGTGGTGTAATGAACAAAAAATTCTAGAATTTCAGGGATCCATTTTCTTAATGACAGTGTTTTAGCAATGTGAAAATGGAACAGACTTTCTGGCATGACAAACATGAAAGCATCTGCTTTAGGGGAAAGTATTCAGTGCCAGATCTTTTATTGATGCTCTTTTACAGTAATCAAGAATCACAATGAATGAAAGTCTCTAATAAAATTAATAATAATTGTAAAGTCATCACCTACATGCAATTTTTTTTGTTGTTTTATAATAAAATTCAAATGCTGCTGTATTCTAAGAATTAATCGCATCACACTTATTGACTGTCCCATAAACACGCTCTTTATTAAGAGGCAAGGCAAATTAAAAATAGAAAGTGAAGGGGGCTGTCTGTTTTCTTGAAAACTTTTTGATGTTTATGTTACAGTAGAGGTGCACTTGAGATTGGATCCTTTATTTTTATAAAGAATGGATAATAAATTTGATGAAGAGAAAAGGCAGTGCTACGTCAAGGAGCCAGTCATGTATATGCTGCAGTTAATTTTTACTTTTCCATTGTTTTGGGGTATGGTAATGTATGCTAAATATGTTAATTAATTTGAACAAAGAAAAAACAAAAATTAACTGAAATAAAAAATTAACTACAACATATATATTACTATGGTTAACCTTATGGATGTCTGGAAAAGTGTGTGCTTATGTTCTGCCCAAAGGCAGGTTCTTCCTAATCGTTCACGATCTATGGCACGCCTCTTGACCCAAACGTAAGAGCCGCCACCCTTTACTTGATCTAGCATTCCAGGCGCGGATCCAGGGGAGGTGAAATGGGTGAATTTTCACCCCTCTTTTTCTGAGCCCCCTTCTTTTTTTTTTTTTCTTATCCCTCAAATATTGAAATAATATTTGACTTCTCTGATTGAGGTGGAGAATGTGCATAAGCGATACCCGGTTCTACCAATCAATTTATTCATTTTGAGCCCACAAACACACTGTCCAGCATGTAATCCAAAAATGCCTCGTTTCCATGCTTTAGTGACAAAAATTCACCCCCCATTTCAAAATTCTGGATCCGCGCCTGCATTCTCACTCAAGGTCTTCCAGTTGGTACATTAACATTAGAACATGTAACTCTCATAACAAAAATAATAATAACGTTTATACACTTTTTCTGCTCTTTGATCTGGGATGATATTACACCTTCACTTAAAAAGTAAGGGGGGCTACATCATTTCAAGGTTGTGCCAAATAAATTTATTTCCTGTCAAATTTTAAATATTACTGTCATTAAAATGCAGAATAATAATTCACTCTTTTTATAAGACATTTTTAATTTACCAGCTGTTAATTTTTAGCTCTACTTTTAATCCTAGTATCAAAGTGTGAGTTATGTGGAACCAATGTCATTGGCCCATCAATGCATTGATTCTACCATAAAAATCAGATGCTTTCCATTCAACCAAAATGTCCTGTTTGAATTTTCGGCAACTTACAGGAGAAAAAGGAAAAGCATTTTAACCTCCCCCTTGAGATATCAAACACTTAAACGTGTCTCTGAAAAAAAATACCTTTCGAGTGGTTAAAGTTTTATCTTTCATAAGATAGCGAGGTTAAGGCTCCGTACGAAGTGCTAATAATTACTGCCCACCTACCACTCCGCTAAGTGAGAAGTAAGTGTTAATGTTGGCTTAGGGGAGGGGTAGGTGGGCAGTTTCCCAGCAACATATTTTTTCTACAATGGCTTCCCTCTTAAATTTGCACTTGCATGGCTTGCTTCGCTCATCCAAACGGAGAGCTTGCTTGCAGGCTAAGAAATCGCAAGAGACTCGATTGTGTTGTACAGGCACAAGTAGCTTCCTCTTCTTTACACAGCTCAACACTGAAAGACGTTTCATCATTGAAGTTGATCAAAGACGTCTTTTATCACTCTTCTAAACACACCCTGATGGTTCAATGAAGCCGCAACATGCCCACCGTTTATATACTCTACTGAACATCCAGGCCAAATATCACATGGACTTGCAATATTATCCCGTGGAATGTAAGCATCATGCTTTGCTACTACAAATCGCACCAGGCTGGAATCAACTGGTTGTGGAAAGTTCTTCAGATGGGTGGCTTCGTCCATGACAAAATTCATGAAATCTACTGTTTTTGATCTTGTTGACCATGTTCCTGTACCCTTAGTTTTCCGAAGAAATGAGGGTAGATAATCAAGGAAATTACTCTTTACATTATTGTAAATATGATCATGTTGAAGGTAAAGTGTCTGGACACCATTTTCATCCAAGTTCTTTCTATCATTTTCCAAGTAAGATTGAGGTGAAGTGTTCCAATGATAATCAGTCTCAATTAAACCATCCCTTAGCAAATCTTTATCAAACTGAGTAAATGCATCTCCATTGATTGCCACATTATTCAGAAGATTTTTTCTGTAGTGTTCATCTAAGAGTTGTCTTTCCAGTGTGCTCCACGCACAAGCTTTGCTCATCACTCCCTGGAAGAAAAAAACAAAAGAACCTGAAGTCATAATTTAGCTTAAATGGGCACAGCAAAGAGTCAACAAAATGACTTACACTAATAATTTTGCACCTGTAACCACTAGTTCCTTGGGCACGGCTCCCAAGGTAGCCTGAGAAAAATAGCCAACATTTGTCGACGCTACCACTGGTTTCCCTGCCAAATGACGTCTGAGAAATGAGCGCAGAAATTCCATACTGTTGACACGTCACTACCCAGATCTGGGTGGTGCTTCTGATTGGTCGTGCCGTGAAGGAAATTTGATTATTTTATTTTATTTTCCAAATACTTGCTCTCCATCGATGAGATGATTCTTAGCAAGAGGTCAGCGGCCTTACAAATAATATCAAGAAATAATAACAATAAAATACAAACAATCAAAACATGTCTAGCTTAGCTCGGAAAGAATTTACACTTTGTGCCTCAACAACATTCAGGGGTAGGCTGTTCCAGTCCCTGATAGTATTAGGAAAAAAAGAAAACAGACGATAATTTGTTTTAGACGCCAGGACTTTGTATGAGAATTTGTGCATGTGATTCAACCAATCAGAAGCACTAACCTGATCTAGATAGTGATGCATCATCAGTATGGAATTTGTGAGCTCATTTCTCAGACGTCATTAATTTGGTGGGGGAAAGCAGTGGTAGTGTCACCAAATGTCAGCTATTTTCTTAGGCTACCCCCAAAGGCGTAACAATTGCATTTACACAACTGAACATGATACCTTCACACATGAAAATAACATGCTATCTTCAGATGTGAAAAGATCACTATTACTTTGGCCACTTAATAAACAAGACTTTTGCCGTTTAAATTGGTATTTCATTGGCGTTCATATAGCGAATAAAACATTACGTAGCCGCTTAATGGAGACGCAAAATTTTTGTCCTTGTGTTACTAGGTACCTTGGGTTTCACAGGCAAGGTGGTTAAGATAACTTGATTTTGATGTGGTTGCTTTCCTGTTTACTAGAGACAGGACAGGCCAAGACAGGCCAAACACTAATAAGCTTCTAATAGTGGGGTACATGACCTTTGAGTTTTGCCCTAACTTGTGTGTTGACATTACAAAGCAAACAGCAAGAATTTCTGAGGAAGGCCACTGATAAGTACAATATTATATATATAACAACATTAATGAACTTTCAGGGCTGTCATCAAGTTTTGAAGCAGCTGTAGTAACTGAAGATTCACCTGTAAAATCTCAAAAAAAATTTACAATGCCACCTTTGGCCTTCCACTTTGATCACCTGTGACATCAAGTGAGCTCAGAGTAACGGGCCTTAATCACAGCTCTGAACTTTTATCTACCTGTGTAAAGACCGAAGATGCTGTACTCCAGGACAGACAGGGTACTATAGCCAATGGTTCAGGCCAAGCAGTGCATGCAAGGGAAGCCATATGTCCCCCCATGGATATTCCAGTAATTCCCAGGGGGGAGTACCCCTGGCGGTGGCTCCAATGAAGTAAAACATGTGATTCTAGAATAAGCGCAGCACCCATAACAAACAAATCCGCTACATGTCTTAGACTTGACCGAAGTTGGTTGTTCGGTTTCCTTACACCGTAAAAAGGGTTTTCTAATAAGATCGACGCAATGCCGTGCTCCTTGACAAGAGGTTTAGCCATTAGATTTCTCCTTCGCCAGAAATAATGGTCGCCTGTTCCAGCCAGATGAAGGCATAACGGTTTTCGTCCATTTTGGGGCCATTTTTTCGGGACGATGATCTGAAAGTGAGCATTTTCACTTTCTTTGGGCAACAATCCTGGAAAGAACTCGGCTAATGGAGAAATAAAATGTCCTTCTGCAATGTAACATGCGTCTTTCGTCCACGATTTGGTTAGTTCAACAGGATAATCTGAAGGAATTAACGCGTTAACTTTTGTCCTATCGGACACGACTTTCCGTGCTTTTAACAGTCGTTCATAGATTTTTACATCACCCCATCCTTTCGAAAAGAACGATGAAAAGATAAGCCTGCGATAAATAATATCGCTTTTACTTGCATAACACATCGGGCCACAGAAGAAACAAATGTCGCTTCTTTTCGATTTAGCGACCGGGCCTGTCGTTTTTTTACCGTCATAAGATGAATCGATTAATTGTCGCCCCATTCTCGGATTTTCTCGGGACCACCTGATGACATTTTCGTCAGTGACTCGTAACTATTGGAATGTCGTGGGGTACGTTTTCGGATCTCACGGTAGCGGATGTGACCGAGAAAGTCAACGTATGTCCTTCCGCCAAATTTTGGCGAAAGAACTGTGGTGACTATTCACAGTGAATCAATATTGAAGTAACTATGAAGTTTTTACTGAACTTGATGACGAGCTAAACAGGCAAAAGTAAAATGAGCACTCCACTGAGAGCAAATATATCGCGCGGAAACCCGGACAAGGTGTTCGACTTGATCGAGAAAGTCGGGGGAGGAACTTACGGAGATGTCTTCAAGGTTTGTATCTTCTGGTTTATTTATTTTGTAACGAGTGGTTCCTGCGTTTTCGATATATTGAATCCTGTTTTATAGCGTGTTTTAATTCCACTTAATGAATCTGAAATTTACCTCCAACTCCAGGCCAGAGTGATTGCTACCGGAGAACTATCGGCAGTGAAAGTTGTCAAGATTGAGCCAGGTAAGTTGAATGATTGATGAATTCTAAGCTAGTTTTAAGAGGGATTTAAGCATTTAAGTCTTTTCTTAACTGCTGCATGGCCATTTTTATGAAAGTGACGAAGGACCACTGGATTTATAGCACTAAAACCCAATAGTTCTTGCGTTTACGTGATCTTCAATAGTGTCATTTACACCGCGAAGGTCGTAAGCCTGTTCCAGCTTGCTGCTCAATTAACGTCCTTCTAAAGGCTTCCAAACATGGTATTGTGTAACAGTTTGGTTGTTGTTGCATAATTCTCTGAGCTGATCTTAGTTTGATATTTAAAGGCATATTTAACTAATGTACACCAACCTTAGTTTAAAAACTGAATACATTTTCTACTCATCGACTTATTCCATGCAAATTATCTGGTGGCTGATGTTCAATATTTCCTCCTTTGCTAAAAATATCGGTGGAAACCAAGTTTCTTTTTAATATCTCGGGAGTGTGTATATTATTTGCCAGTTGAGCTAAAATAGTGGCTTAAAAATTACCATAATCAGTGAAAACAAGATTAAAAACAACCTGGACTGATTCAAGCTTTAAGAATGCACTGTGGGAGTTTGAAAAGCGAAGATAATGATACAACCTATTTAAGTTTGATGTTGTACTAATTTGCATTTCAACATTAATTAATTAGTTATCACAACTGGTTATCTATTCACGACAGCATTAATAAAATCTTCAAGGGTGAACTTGCAGTTTGATCATTTTAAGCTCTGCAAAATTGTAGCAGAAACCATACAATAATCATTTAAAGCACATGTCAATGTTATTTTCTGCTCTTAACAGACCGTAAAATTCTTTTGTCAATAACCTGTAACTTAATGAATGTAAAATGCTTTCACATTATGTTTACACGTCATTCCATGGCATTAATTTTGGCAGGCTTTTTAGTCACGAAAATGGCACAAGTCAAAACAAAAGCTGAGAACTTCCTGACAGCAATATTTTTTATTTTCATTAAACTATCTATAGTTCCATTTATGTTTCTCTCCAGATTACCCAAAACTGAAAAAAAAAAGTCAAACTTTCATTTTTGCATAACCAGAAATTGTTACATTCTGCATGTGTTTTGGTTCGATTTCATCCTTGCTTAAAATTTTATTTTCTTTTTTTTCAAAACCATTATGATACATACAATATTGCAAAACAAACTAATAGAAACCAAAATTTGAAACAAGAATAAAATTGAACCACAACTTATATGCATAGAGCATTTTATCTCTTGGCAATTACAGGGCTCAAAAAAAAAAAAACTTGAATTCCAGCTTGTCTTTTAGGCAAGCAGCTCTCACTGTCTGGGGCCACTTCTTTCTGGTCTTGGGTAATGATTTACATAGAAGATGACTTGCTTAGCCCCTTGTCCACTGGACAAGTAAGCTTAACAGTTAGTTGCCCTGCAAGAAACTCGACTTGTCCTAGACTAGCGAATGAGATTTTTTTCCAGCCCTGCAATTAAATCTTGAGAAAGCAAAATATGAGAGCTACTTGCCCAAATGACACGCTAAAACTTAAGTATGTTTTGAGCCCTGCAGAAGAGGAAGCATGGTAACTAAGTGATTGACACAAACGTGGAATCCACAGGTGTAGATTCAAGACTTGTCATCGTATTGTTTCATTAGACAAGAAACTTTGCTCTTCTTAATCTCTTTACCTAGCAGTGTACATACAAATGGGTCCCAGCTGGAGATATAATTCTGAAGATAATGCAGCAAAGGACAGATGTCTGTGAAAAAAGACAGCTTGGATTCACCCCTGTAATCTCTCAGTCATTTCCTTTGACTCACCATAAAGCATATCCCCTTCTAAGATGAACACCAGCACCAATCCAAGTACCATCCATAGAAAGAGATGCCTAACAGTGTATAGTGAATTTACAAAATGTGTTCCTTTGAATCATATTTCCTCCTTTCTTAAAGAGGGGACTAGAGAGAATAGACACTTAGGTTAAAATGATGAAGGTGTACATATGTGTGAGTACTTGAAATATGGGGATTTCCAAGAAAGTAGGGTTCAAATGAAGACTCCCCAAAAGATTCCTTATTCTTTTTATTCAACTTTGATGTTTTCACAGGAGATGATTTTGAGCTAATTCAACAAGAGATTGCCATGATGCAGCACTGTCAACACCCCAATATTATCCAGTATATGGGTAGTTACCTCAGGTATGCTAATTGCTGCATTAAGTTTGGAATATGACGAAGACCAATCAAGATATCATGTAATTTGGCTGCTAATGAAGTTGTTAAAATTTGTAATGCAAATTTGTAGGCCCATTCCTACAGCTTAGACAGTGATGCAAATCTAATGGATGCAAAACGTCCAATGCATAACCAGCGCCATTAGAACATATTCATGTTGAAGTTTAAAGTGAAATTTACATTCACAGTGTACATGTAGGGTAAAGTAGTTTCAACTAAGTCTAATAATTTTAGTTTACTTTGTCTTTAAACAAAAAAATTAAACTTTTTGTTTTGCAGTAAGTGCTAGTTTTAGGAATTTTGTAAAGTTCATGTATATTTTTTCTAGATTATTTCTAACATTTGTTTGTTTGTCTTGTGTACCATTATTAGAAGGGACAAGTTATGGATAGCAATGGAGTTTTGTGGCGGAGGTTCGGCTCAAGATATATATTGTGGTTAGTGTTCAAAAAATCCCTATTATAGATGTAAAGTCCTCGAAATTAATTATCGGTTCCACTCCAGGTGGTAATCAAAGGCAACAGGGGCAGAAATCTCATTGTCAATCAACCAATCAATCTCCCTATTTCAACACAAGACATCAGAATTGGAAAATTTTGTATGAATCTTTAGAATTAATCAGTTTTTAAATTTTTTTATTTATATATGAATTTCATTTTTATGGTTTAGTGCCATACTTTTATTATTATGTGTAATTATTTTTTTTATTATTTTTTGTATTTCAGTGACAGGACCATGTTCCGAAATTCAAATTTCCTTTATTTGTGTGGAAACATTGAAGGTATTTTGTTGTTTTACTCCTCATTCGCCACTGAAAACACAAGAAGGGAACTGACGCTGAAATGCACTCCTGATGCATATTTACTTACTGGAGACCTGCCGGTCAGCTGTTGGCCTAAAAGCTCAGGAAATTATAAGGATTTGGACAAAACACACGTGAAATTATTCCCTAATTTCACTCATCACCATTTGATTACACATACTTATACTACCACATGAGAAATTTCTGTAATTTGATTGGCTTAGAGCATTGGTATTTCAGTTTAATTTGAATTAATACCTACATGTGAAAATTACAAACCTCTTAATAGCTTGATTTGGACGTGATATTTGGCGTAAATACCACTAGTGATATTTCAGTTTTGTCTCATACATTGTATTTCACTAGCTTGACTGCTGGTGAAAATTACATATAACAATTTCGAAATATCACTTGTGGTATTTATGCCAAATATCACTACAAATCATGCTATTACCTATACTAATTTTTCAAGAGGCAAATTAAAAGTACTGAAGGAGTAAAATGTAATCATTCGATGAGGACTACAAGCCAGGCACTAACGGCAGAACCAAAATTAGGTAGACAGTCACACACCAAGTTCCCTGGGGAATGCTTAGGTCACCTGTTGCTTGGAGCTGCTGTGGCTCCTTCGGAGTCTGGGGTCTACATTCTATATAGGTTTAAGTGTGATCAGTTTTGAAATTAATACATTCAAACTATAAGTTGATGACCTGGACCTGCTCTACTCTGGGATTTTAATTTTCAACAAACAGGCCCCTGGGCATCAGTGCACTCCATACAACAACAGATGTTACATGGTGTAATTTGAGACAACTTTTTGCTGCAAGCATGACAACTGTTTGTTACTTTTTGCAGGGTCTGGCATATCTTCACGAAAAAAGCTTGATGCACAGGGACATCAAGGTACTATACTAAAGAAAACAAGGTGCACCCACAATCCTTGCTGAACGGTTGTGGGACACTTTTTTTACTTGTTTTTGTTTGGAATTTGCGGCTAACTGGCAATACAAACTCACAGCCTTAACTCTCATGGGCTTCTGTGCCCTGCCATGTGCAGGTCACGTCGCTCGCACTCGGAAAGTTTAATCCCGCTTCACACTAGCCTGTCCTCTGAGTATCTATCCTTTTTCTCGACAACAATTTCATTATTATTCAATGGAACAATTTGCCTGCTTCTGCCTTTATCGAACACTGCTTTTTAGATACTTTCAAAGCCCGTGTAAGAAGCCTAAATCATCTA
>JBBMOI010000011.1:20172500-20207500 GCA_038088405.1 Porites divaricata | reverse complement strand
TAGCGGATTTTGCTATCGGGCTAGTGAATTCTCTTGTTAACTTGCCCAACGGGCAAGTGATGTTTTTTGAGCAATTCAAATAACAGAAGAACTATGAAAACAATTCTGCTCATCAAAAAGCGTCTGGAGCTAGTTAAAATGACATCTGGGCTATTAAATGGTAGCTTCAGCCACAAAAATGATTTTCTTTGCACCCTGAACAACTTTAACATACAAATTCTCACAACTGTTCTCCATGCATTTCCTTTAGGAATAAGTTAAGAGAATTTGAGAAATGATCAAAGCATTTTCACTTAACCCATTCGCCCCTGAACCGCCCGTGCGGATCCACGTCCTTTCTAACCCTCTTGACGTCATCAGTTTTAACAGTCAAGGCCAACTTTGTCCGCTAACTTATGCAGAGTGAAGAGATCTTTCAAACCATACCAGAATGAGCACAATTCAGTCAAGGACACCGGAGAAAACGGCAAAAAACCATGCAAGGTCAACCTGTTAAATCTCCATGAAAATCTTGTTCCATTACCCACCTACCTTTCCTTTCACCTAATCCTAAGATCCTAAAAGCTTTCCTAAAAACTCTTCCCATCAAAATGAAGCCTACTAAATGCCCAGCAAGAGGAAAAAAAAAAGAGCAAGAAAAGCGAAAAAAGAGGGGAGGAGAGAAAGGGAAAAGTAAAAGTCAAGACTGCTGTGTCACTTTTAAACGCAAAAGCTATGTCGAAATTTTGCTTTCTGCGCGTGCCCGAACTTCACAACCTGATATTTTGCATCTGGATCAGAAGGCCATGAAGTGTACGACTGGTAAACGGGTTTGTGGTAAGTTTTAGCTCTTTATAGCATGACAGTGATCAGAAAACCACTCAACTAGCTTCAAAACGTGTTTTTCGGCAAAATCTCCAGGAGCAAATGGGTTAAGTTATCATTTTGTTCATTCTCTTAAGCTTATTTCTTGATTATGTACTGACATTGTTACAAGAAAATCTATGTTGATCAGCACTTCTTCAGTAGCAGACTCTGCACCAGGAGTGTGTTTTGTTTAATGACAGTACATTGGCCATATATATACTAGAAGACATCTTAGACATCCAGATGCATTAAATGTCTGACTGTTAAGTGTGTCCCGTTTTTATACTAGACGTCTTAAACGTCTGAGACGACTAATTCATCTGTTAAGTGCATTGATCCGACGCACTTAATTTCAGACGTTTTATTTGTCTGACGTTTAATGTGTCTGCCTTATTTCCTGTATTTATACTAGACATCTAAGTCGTCTTAGACGTCTCACATGTCTTAGATGTCCTCTAGTATAGATACGGCCATTGTATCATAAGTTATAACGGACAATAGATCGTTTTCACATGACGTCACAGCAGCCTTATTTGTGTACAAAACAATGAATTGGCGGCCATGTTTGTGTACAAAAAAAAATCCTGTGGGAATTGAACTCTTTTCACATGTTAAACTCTTTTATTCCAAGCAATTTGTAAAGCTGCTGACCACGTGATCGAAAACCATCTAATTGGGTGACATGTTTATCTGTGGCCTATTCACAATGACCAACCAAAGAACAGTGATAATTTCAATGGTTTGTTAATTAAGAAGCAAGATCCTCTTTGGTGCTTCAAAAAAAAAAATGTTCAAGTGGAACTGTACTATTGCTGGGTGATGGAGTTACCTGTACTGTCCAATAGGCTATTTTATCAATACTGAAATCAAGGCTGCATTTAGCCAATCAGATTGGAGAAGTTTGTTTTAGTTATGACTGGTTTATTGACTCAGGTACATGCACTGAAGTGGGTGTCGCTAATCATGTATGTTTTAAGCAGCCAAATTTCCACCCCCGTAAGAAAGCTAGCACAACTTTAAGGTCACATAGATACATACTTAGGCAAAGCATGAACTTCAAGATGTATTTCATGATATTTTAAGTCATTTATCTAATTTATGTAAACGACAGACTCACAATGGATCAGAAAAGGAAGTGAATGGAGAAGTTGCCATGAATAAGTAAGTATACTCCTGAAATTTTTAAGGAAGGACAATTTTCATTGTCTTTCAAATGCTACAGTTAATTAATACAGACACTGGCTGGTGGGGGGCATAGAAAGTGCCCTTAATAATCAATGAGGTGTCTGTATTAAGTGCATTGACAAGACAAGAGAAGAGAAGACAGAAATTTTATTCATACAACACAGAAAAAAGAGATTACAAAAAAGACATCGCTACTTATGTGACATACAAATCACCTAGAAAATAGCTAATCTACCTAGGACGCATTATATATAGATTAATGAGGTTGTTTCATGGAGGCACAAGTAGAAAATGCCCGCATGAACTGCTCACTCCAGACTCAGACATTATTATTTTTATCAAGAGGACAGGGACTTTATAATTTGAAGAAAATGTAAGGGTTTTCTTTTCCCAGAGATAAAGGAAACTGTCTGTAAAAATGAGGTGCCTGTATTAAGTAGGTATCCACAAAGCTGGGTTAATTTTTTAACCCAGATACCTCAGCCCCATTTCCCAAGGTAAAGGTCACTTTGTGGCCTTGATCTTAGCTTTGCCCCCAGGCAGGAAGGTGATCCTGCGATCTTCATGAACTGGTAGGTTGCCAAAAAAATTTGGGAGGAACTCAATTTTTTTTTAATTTCCCCGTTCTATTATATTCTGTTATAAAAATATTTTTTGATATTGTTTTGGCCTAAAAGTAGGCTCCTTTATTCATGGCATTTGAAATAGTGGCACATTTTAGTAAGACTTTCTACACATCAAGCTTGTAACCCTTCTAGCTGATAAAAAATTTCTCTTGGACAGACTCATATGACCTGAAAGGGAATCAATGTATGATATCTGTTCCAGGAAGGTGTCCTTCTTACAGAGACATCCACCAAGATATTGTAGTCTGTATTATTAGACCAAAAAATGTGATCTTGTAATTCACAACTATGCATTGTTGCACCAAAGATGCAGATTTTATTTTCTGTTTTGTTTTAGTGATGAAGGTAGTGGAACTATGAAAGTTCATCAAGAGGCTGGAGAAGAGGAACAGCCACCTCCTTTACCCCCTAAACTACATGTAAGATTTGGTTTGTTTTTGCCATGTTTTATGAAAATAATTATGGCGTCCACACTGTATTTCATTTTACTTTTCACTTGTTAAGTTTACAGTTAAGTCTCCAGATGCATAAATGTGTTATAGTAATTAGCATTGGGTTTTGTAGTGAAGAAAAAAAATTATGCCTTATTCAAGAGAAAGAGATTTTTGTTTTTGGTTGAAGTTAGTGACAATCAATTTTTCCACATAATGTCTAGTTTTGTAGCATATTTAAAAGGAAAGTTCAAGATTATTTTGCAGATAGTTTGAAGCATTTTTGTTGCTGTCTTCTTTTAATACCCTACAGCAACGGAACTCACACTATCAAGTGCCTCAATCAAGTTTGAAAAGTAAACCTGTTCCCCCGCCAAAACCTGGTCACCTCAAGGTAGTTCGGGCACATAGCCATCAAGAACTAACAGCAATGCCTGAAAGACAGAGGAAATTCTCTGATGCTGGTGCTGTCAACAGAGTACCACCTCCGAATGTTCCACCACCAGTAAGTATTATCAATTTTTGTGGCAAGTAGTGAAGACCGAAACTTTCATACTCACATCGTGTACAGCATAATAAAGGGCACCACAGGAAAGTAGTTTTCATTTGACTGGTCACACCATAGGGTACTGAAAGAAAGTACTACTCAGTACATAATGTAGCTTTCATTTGAATGGTCACACCATAGGATTTCATCCACAGACTCAAAAGTTAGAACCACCTTGTACAACATAATAAACAGTACCACAGGAAAGTATTGCTCAGTAGCTTTCATTTGAATGGTCACACCATAGGATTTCATCCACAGACTCAAAGAGTTAGAACTACCTTGTACAGCATAATAAAAATGTGTAATTTTTCTGCTTGGAAATAGGGATATCCTCCACTGTATTTTTGAATAACTTTTTATTTCCAGCAAAATTTTCACCAGGCACTTCAGCAATATCAATACTGGTATGTTATCTTAATATAGAAACCACCTGTGGGAGCTCGTTCATCTGATCCAGGGAGGCCATCTGCTGCCAGAAGAGCTTCTGTAAGTTGAAACACAGGACTTGTTACCCTTTTGATGACTGCTGTTATCATCTCTAAGAATTACCCCTTTTCAGTTGTTATAATTTATTAGTGTAATATATAGGTTATGATATACCCAAGCTAAATTCTGAGATAGAAGAGCTAAATGCAATTAAATTGATGATGTTTTCGTAGCTAGCTGTTCATTTCCCTGCGTACTAATCACGCTACCTGAAAACCTGAAATCTTAGAGTCAGCCATGAGTGTTAACTTTTAAATAATCATTGTAATTATTTTATTGTTTACCCACGGGGCATTTAGGATTTCATAAGAACTCATTGAAACATATCCATGCATTCCAGGTTGATCTGGAATTTGGAGGCATTGGTTTTTAAGGAAAAGGGGAAAAACCTCTCGGACCAAGGGAGAGAACCAACAACAAGCTCAACCCACAAACATGTACATGTATGGTGTTGACATTGCTATTCAAACTCGGCCACACTGGTGGGAGATGAGTTCTCCAGGGTTTTCATTAGGCATTCGAGATCAGAGAATTCTCTGTCTACTATGCAGAATTCTGCAGCTAACTTTCGGTAGCCTATGACTATTTTTTATTCAGATGTGGATCCTACTTCAAAATATTCCCCTGTAATGTCACACCTTTCTCCTGCTACTAGAATTCTTAACCCTTTAAGCCCCAGTATCCACATACAAATTCTCCAAACTGATCTCCATACATTTCCTTAAAGAATTAGTTGAGAGAATTTGTTCAAAGATCAAAGTATTTTCTCTTGGGTGATTATTTTATTGATTCTCATAACTTATCTCTTTACAGTGTATGGATAACTGTAAGGAGAAAATTGATCTTGGACACTATTGGGACTTAAAGGGTTAATGAAAACCCTGGTACTCTCACCACTCCGCCAACCCTGCTCCATGACTGATTATCGTTTTTTTGATGTCATTAGTTGATATCAGGAGGTGTTTAAGCTGTTTTGTGATGTTATTAGCTCAATGAGTTTGCCTTTGTTTTGTAGGTGTGGTTATTCTGAGTGAGAGATAGCTAGTTCTAGAAGTTACTGTCATCTTTCATTAGCGACCCTGATTAATATTTGATTTGTTTTTCATATTCACAGCAAGTTACAACTTGTTTTTCAAAAATCTTCAATGAGTGCCCACTGCACATCTATTGTACTGGTCTCTGGGTTAATCCTACTACTGGAGGTATTAATGACATATGTAGGCAGATTATTGTTTTTTATTATCATTCACTGATTGTATCAAACACAACGTTAGAAAGATTTTCATCTAACAGCCAGACACCAATAAGTGGTCTGAAAAAATGAGACACATCCATGCTTTTTAAGTTTAATTTTGAGGTGTCTGAATGGTAGATGAAACACTCAAGATTTCTTCAAGAAACTCAATACTGACATTTAACTGTATGCTAAAAACAAAAAGAGGGCATGCTCCATGCTCCTGTACCATAGAGTAATTTACTAAACTTGTAATAGCAATAAGTGAAATTTTTTACTGGCTGAGTGGAACAAGATAAGTGAAAATAATTTTTTTTCACACCCCACTGGATGTAGGAATACCATATAACATGTTAATTTGGCGGGCAGTTTTTGTTGCATCCATAGTTATGGACTTTTTCCCACCCACCCTCTTAGTGGAGTATGAGAAGTGCAATAATAATAATTATTATTATTTTTGCATGATATTAGCTTTTGATTTTATGTTTATATTATTTTTTAATAAATAATAATAAATAATAAATTAATAATAATTTTATAATTGTAATATTTTTATATTATTTTTTTCCCCTGTGTAGAGAAGCACATCATAGTTGGAGCAGAGGAGGGTATTTATTCACTCAACTTTAGTGAACAATTACATGAAGCAGAAATGGAACAGGTAATAACTTTGTTAGGGGGGGAGGGTAAGGGGTTCATTTTTGAAGCCAATTAGAAATCGAGCAGGTCACAAGTTCATCAGGGGGAAGGTAAGGGGCTCATTTCACTCTTAGCTTACCAACACCTTCCTAATAATGGAACCCTTAATAGTATGGATGCCAACTACAACCCTGGCTAAATAATTGGGACTCTTCCTGTTTTGTTAATGATATATGAAATAAATTATATGTGAACTGCAGAAATGAAATAAAATGAAGAAATGATCGTCGCAGTTAACGCTTTTTTGTTTGCAATTGCGTAAAGAAGCCAGGGGGTTCATAGCTCAGTTGGTAGAGCATCGCACCGGTATTGCGAGGTCACGGGTTCAAACGCCATTGAAGTCCTGAATTTTGCGCAGGCTTCTTTACGCAATTGCATAAATTGCATTCACTGCAACGATCATTTCTTCATTTCTCTTCCTGTTTTCTTTGCATAGACAGTGTAGACCCCTCACCCCCTCACAGTGTTGTTTAAAGGATCAGTTTTGTAAAGCTTTCATTGTTGATATTAAACTTTGTAATGAGGAGGGCAAATCACCCAAGTGTCTCAGCTATTTTGTCCAGGGTTGTAATTTCCAGTTTAAGAGAAATTTACAGACTGGCATGTTGCTGAAATAAACTCCTGGCATGGGCCGGGTTATTTAAAGGGGGGTTAAGATTGTTAACCAGGGGTTAGTGCACAATTTGAATTCAGATGTAATAACTTATAAAGCAACTTCAGTTTAATTTCTGTTCTCCAGAAAGTACCTTGCTCCTCTGTCTGAGTATCCATGCATGCTGTCTCTCCCCTCCCTCCCCTCTCTCCCCTCCCTCCCCTCCCTCCCTCTCCCCTCCCTCCCTCCCTCCCTCTCCCTCCCTCCGTCCCTCCCTCCCTCCCTCTCCCTCCCTCCCTCTCCCCTCCCTCCCTCCCTCCCTCTCCCCTCCCTCCCTCCCTCCCTCCCTCCCTCTCCCTCCCTCCGTCCCTCCCTCCCTCCCTCTCCCTCCCTCCCTCTCCCCTCCCTCCGTCCCTCCCTCCCTCCCTCTCCCTCCCTCCCTCTCCCCTCCCTCCGTCCCTCCCTCCCTCCCTCTCCCTCCCTCCCTCTCCCTCCCTCCCTCTCCCCTCCCTCCCTCCCTCTCCCTCCCTTCCTCTCCCCCCTTCTGCCACCTTCATAGAATAATCCTTCAACTGCAGAACTCCCCATGTGGCATGATGTAGTCTAAAAAAGATTATTCCATTTGTTGTAGGTTTCTGCAAGGAGATGTACCTGGCTTTCAATTTTTCAAAGTCATATGGTATCCCTTCAAGGTAAATCCCATGTAGATTATATTACAGTCTTTATAGCTTTAATCAAGTGTTAAGACATGCTTTTGTTGAGTGCTTGATTTGTGTTTCTCTCGCGTTGGTGTTTAAGGATTTTACCCCACTGAAATGACTGTGTAAGCCATCTTATTTGACTTGTTGTGATGTGAAAAATTCCAGATGGAAAATTGAACATTCTGACCTCTTACACTGCAGAGTTTGTATTACATGCTTTGGATGTAAGCTGAGCCAGTTCAGGGAAGGGCCTACATTGTGATGTTATTGTTGAAGATATCAATTTGTTTTTCTAGGTTCTCCCAACTGTGTTTATATGCAAAATTTAGATACTCTTCATGACAGACAAGCCTTTTTCCAAACAGTAGCAAGGTATGAGTCATTCAAATACCAGTTTTAGTTACTTAGTTACTTTTTTGGAAAATGGGGAGAGTGTTTCAAAAAAGCCTTATCTAATTTATCATGCATCTCAAACCTTGTGCGTGTTTATGTTTGGAACTGTAGGTTTTTCCTTTTTTCAACAGGAACAACAGAATGTCTGAAACTAGAGGCTGTACAAAATGCTGTATTGGTAAGACATGAAAATATTATTTTCAAATTGTGTTCTTTGTTCACTGATTTTTATTCTGTCATTTATATATTATTTTTATGAGGTAACTGTTGTTATTTCTGATAAAAAATAAAATAAAATTGGTTTGATTTTAGTGGTAGTATAGTGGTCAGAGTAGCTTTTTGTCTGTCATGCTCCAGATCCAATGTTCCCCTTCTGAGTTCCAAAAACTTTCACTTTCAAAACGAGTCTAAGTGCAAAACCTTTGTTGTGAAAATGGTTTTTGCTTGCATGAGAGTAAAATACATATCAATGGCTTCTCACTTAGCCTCCCTTTAAAATGGGGGATTGGGTAACTCACAAAATTTAATGGTCCATGACAGACAGACAGACATGTTTGGAGTAAAAAGTAAACAGGGATTATTGATGCATCTTCAGTGACCAACATCAATGCTCTCTTAACAATATCAATACCAAAGATTTAAGTTTGTTTTAATTTCATGTTCAACTGGTTTTTAAACATTTGTGTTTGTTTGTTTTTCAGTAAATAACCCTTACAACAGTCAAACCTACCTTTGTGTGGCAATGCAGAAGAGTGTTTTGTTATACCAGTGGTATGAACCTTGGCACAGATTCATGAAAGTTCAGGTAATACATTCTATAGGAATAATTTTGTTTCATACACTTCGAAATTTTAGCCAAAAATGAAATAAACTCTGATAGTGACTCATATACAAGGTTTTTCCATTCATGCCACTGTTTCTCAAGGTAAGAACATAAAGAATAAAGTGTTATAACTTTATACAAATTGTCTAATCCAGTAAGGAACAGTGCCAAGAATATGCATCATGATATTAGGGACAACAGCTTTAGGTGAAAGACTGCTCATGGAGGGTTCTAGCAAGGGCAGATACAGGGCTAAAAGAAGAAACAAAATCTTTTAATCTTTTTAACCCCTAATATCAGCAAGTATATTCTCCAAAGTGTTCGTCATATAATCTTATTTCCTTTGTATACTTGAAAGGAGAATTCATTTCTTACGGTTCTGATGATGTTGATGTTACTAGTTTCTCAAAACGCTTCCAGAATAATTATTATAAGAATGTAAAGAGCTAATGTTATTGTCCATGTATTTTAATATTATTTTTACAGTATTATGATGTGGATATTCCGTCTCCACCACCTCTGTTTGAGCCACTGGTAATATCAGACCTAGAGTATCCACTGATTTGTGTCGGGGTGAAAAAAAAGTAAGTACAGAATGGTGCTCTGATTTTTTCTTCCCCTGAAGGCTGGTTTATGCAATTAGTGCATTGGCAAACTGGTCTCAGATATTCAGAAGTCCAGTGTAAATGCAATCATTTAGATTAGCATGCATGTTTGAGTAGCATACATGTACATACAACATGGCTGACGAGCATGTTTCATCTTGCATCTGAGCTCATGTTTGCTTTGTCCCAATTCATGCTGGCAAAAAGCAAGCTAAAACAGCTGCACAAGAAGTGTAAAATTTTCTTTTTGTTGCATCAGTGCTTGCATTTGCCTCATGGACGTTCACACGTTTTCTCGTACTCATGTTTGCATTTGTGTTTGTGTCACTCATATGAACCAGCTACATGTAGTTTAATGCTGCCAGAGTGAATTATGAAGTTTTGTGATGTGGTTCTAACTTTTTAGTTGCTCTGTTCTGTTTGTTGATTTTGTTTGTTCTGTTTTTACTGTAGATCTGATGGAGATCTTCACTTTGATTGTGTAAATTTAAATTCCTTATCCAACTGGTTCGTAAATGAACCCACAGGTAATATCTAAAGAGAGCAGTACATTAATCTTGGGTGAATAGGCAAGCACCAGAATTTGCTTCTGTTATGTTGTTCACAAGTCACAGGAAGCAATGGAATGGGTTGGTTTGGGGCCTGATTATATTTCCTTATAGAATTAGTTGAAAGAATTTGATAAAAGATCAAAGCATTTTCTCTTAGGTGATCATTATATTTATTCTCATAACCGTATCTCTTGACAATATATCGTTGGGAGAAAATTGATGTTAGTCATTATTATGACTTACTGGGTTAAAGAATTGTGAGTCAATAAGAAATGACTATTAGTGCACTCTTGTGTGAATAAAATTTTTGCTTTGTAGGCTCTTTCGGATAGTTGTATCATTCAATTAATGTGACTAACAATAGTGTTATTGTTTGTTCTTGCAGGAGAAAAAATCAATGCAGACACGGTTGATCACCTTGAGAAAGACACAGTTCTTGTAGCATTCGATAGTACCATTCCCTCTTGTTGAATACTTTAAAATTCCTAAATTTATTGTTTTTACTTTATGTTGTTATTTAATAACGTCAATGTCAAACTGTTTTGTTGGTTGAAAAACATTATTTAGTAATGTTGAATGTTCCGCCAGTGGCTAACCTAAGGGAGGTACCTAAAGCCCCCCCCCCCCCCCCCCCCACCTTCAACTATCCTGAAGGTCTCTTGTTAGCTTGTTCCAGAAGATCATTAAGAGTACAAGAGGAAGGGAGATAGCACTTCCATCTACAGTCCTTATATGGACAGTCCTCACCATCTTAGAGCCTACAATCCCGGACAAAAGTCCTTGGGACAGTACTGCAATATTTATATTTTCCTGTCATTTCTCGGTTCCCTCTTAAAACAGTGCATCCTTTTCGAAATTTTCTTGCAGTTCTCTCTCTCCCACCCTATACAAAGTTGAAACTCGGAAAAAAATTCTGGATACACGCGTCCAACATTCTTTGTGGGGTGAGAAGAGGGGTTGGACCTGTGTGAATTGGAAAACGCCCCAGAAACTTAAAAGTGTCCCAAGACTTTTGTCCATGATTGTAGAACAGTGTAGTCTCTTGATAGATTTTCGGTTGACTTCTTTCTCCCCCCACCAAAAAAAAATGGGGCTGATTTTAAATGTGGGGGAATTCAGACCAAGAAAAGTCACCTCACTATACTAGTAGTATAGTAGGGATGTTTTATTCCTGCTTTCTTATAAAGAACATTATATTTGTTTTTTATCTTATACATAATTAAATTAGAAAAGATTGTGATCTATTTTGGTTCGTCAATTGAGTAGGGTTATTTGCTTCTTCGTCGTATCCATAAGGATTTAAATGACGTTCATTTCACCTTAACTTGTCTGTTCAGAGCTTGTTAGGTTTGTGAGTCTTGAAGGAAAACTCAAACAGTTTAGAAGGCAACTGTCAGAAATTCACTTTGACATAAAACCAGAATCTGTTGGTACGTATACACATTTCTGTTGTGATTTATTGATATCATAAGTAGACTATCCTCAAGACAAATCGCCCATCTAGAAAAACACTGTAGACAATTATTATGCTACCGGTAGCTGGAAATTTACCAAAGTGTTGGACTGACGAAAACCAAGGGATTTAGTCGAAGAATGTTTATCGTGTTTATTTTTGGTTTGATGTCGCTGAACATTTAATCAACACAGTTGTATCCAGAGACCGCAATATGCTTTTAAGTAAGAGATGAGCAAAAATAACAGTGAAAATAACACCTCTTTAAATAGTTATGTGGGGATGAGGGATGAAATACAATACGAATGTACCTATTTCAGAACAAGTGCCTCCTTTATCAAATTGAGGGCTGTTTATTTTATTTTTTCAGTTTGTTTACAAGGAAGTGTGCTGGCGTTTCATGAACATGGATTACAAGGAAGGAGTTTGCATAGTGGCAAGGTGTAAAATTGATTCCAAATAGCATAGAAATTTTACCATTTTAGTTACTCTCGACTGGGAACAAATCATAACATCAATTACTATAAAACTGAACCAGCTTCTTCATCATCGTCACCATCATCACCGCCACCATCATCGTCACTCATTTTTTAGGTTTCTGAGAAACTGCCCACCACCCCTCCCCTAATTTAGCATTAACACTGACTTCTCCCTAAGGGCAAAATGATTGATTAGGGGAGGGGTAGGTGGACTGTTTCCCAGGAAGTCTAAATAGATCCCAAGTCGTCAGTAACTTGCCTGGCTTTGCTTATTATTGCTCTTTTTTAACGATGGTATATTTCTATCAGGTAAACGTGGAAATGAACGACCCTAAACGGAATTTCAGACTCCTGGGTTGTGAAAGGTGAGTGACAGTTAAGACTTAAGTTCTCACTTCCATTCTGAAAGTTCCACGGACACTGGCGAAATCCCCTTTACGAGACGATTGCAGGCACAAACTATGGCACTGATTTTTTAAGTTCTCCTGCGTTTTTCGGGGACAGGCTGAGTGAGAATTGTTCCCTTTTTTTTCTTCCAACAGTATTGCCGTGGTGGAAAGCAAACCTGCCGATCAGCCCAACGCACCGTGTAATCTCTATATTTTGGCAAGCAATTCTAGAATTTCTCAGAAGTAGTCTTGACTGATACGCAGGCAGTGGCCAATTATGTGTAAACTGGCTTTTACACGACAGCTAATCAATGTTTGCAGTCGTTTTCCTCCCGCGGGTGTGCGGGACGTGTAAGAAGATGGGACGTGTCTCACTCTTTCATGCGCATGCTCAGCCTAGCTGAGCCGATCTTGAGGGCAGTTTGCACTGATGATTATTTTCACTCTAGAAACTGTTAGGAGAAAAGACACAAGCTTTCGGCGTTACGATTTCTGGGATCTTTTCGCAAGCGACACAATCGTCACTTATGATTGGTTAATGGTTGCCTTGAGTACCATCGACCAATCAAAGCTAACCCTTGTCCACCTAAACGATCCAGAAATCACTGCTTGTACTATTCTCCCTAAATAGTGATCTTTAGATTTGATTACGAGTGCAACTTTAGAAATTCGAACTTAGAGCTAATTGCATCTCCCGAACTATAATTCTTTCCTGTCGACTAGCACGTAAAATGTAGAACAAGTGATCATCTACAGCGCGGGATTTTTTTCAAAAGAAACTCGTGCTCGTAGTCTAACCTTAAGGTCCCTGTTATCGCGCAATCAGAGCTGCAATTTGCTTGTCGGCAACTGCTTTGCCGCCAGATTCCTCCAACCATTCGACGATAACCAAGATTTATCGCATTCTGTCCAGCCTCTTTACATACACAGTTTGCGCATGCTCATTGTTCATAATTGTACCAAAAATACCACTCTTCATGCAGTCGCTTTTCTTTTCACGCGATAAAAATCACCCGTGTAAACGACCCTTCAGGCGCGTTGAATCGGTGCGACCTCTTACTGATTAAGAAAGATTTTTGATGATCATAAATGGTTTTCATCATTTTTGTTGAAAGTAATCGATTGGAAACATATTTAAAACAGAATTGGGCCGTTTGTGTTGGCACTCCACATTGAAAGTTTTTGCTCCTTTAAAAGGTCTTTCGAGAGGTGTTTGCGAAAGATAACTCGGACGTGATCAGTTTTCCTCTCGCGTGCCGTTTCTAGTGGAACAATGTAACTTATTATTAGACTCATTTACATGTTTACTTCAAAGTGTTGACTGCTAAAGAAGTGATGTGTCCATAATGTACGTCGTCTTTTGTTAATGCTTTAAGACTAAGTTAGATAAGAAATAATCTAATTAATCTTTGAAAGACGGGTCAATTTATAAGACACTGTAAGATATATTCAGGGATAATCCAGGGGCACCCAACGAGGATATAGTTCAAAACCACTTAACATAGCATTGTTGAACGTATTTTAGTATTTAGATGGTAGATATAGGCATATTTTTATCCCCTAAAAACTTTTCATCTGTTCGGATTTCCTAGCTGAAACTCTAGTGATTCGAAAATTTCAGCCAGAAAAATGCTCCCGAAAATTCTAGGTGGCCTTTTTAGGGTAAAAATCCGTTAACAATGGGTAATTATACCATTTTTTAGATGTTCGAAAATCCTAGGAGCGGCAGGCAAGCAAGAAATTTTACAAAAAATGTTCCGAAAATTCTAGATCTCAGATCGTCTTCCGAACAGATATTTTCCGAAAATTGCCGTTGGGTGCCCCTGATAATCGGTTGGAAGTGAGCATAAGAGTTGTTTCTATTTTCGTTATAAAGAGAAAGAAAATGAAAATCTGCGTACATGAACCAAGCTGAAAGTTTTCCGATAATTTGCTCAGACTGGTAATTTTGGGTAAGTCCTTTCTCTATTTTCATGCAACTAACAATGTGGGCGTTTTGGCATCTTCGTTACTTATTAGAAGCCAAAGAGTGTCCCGCAATTGTTTCTGGATAGCACCGGTGAGGTATCAGCTAACTGTTGCCCGTAACAGTCCCAGACGCCTTTGCGAAATTTAACTAGATCCAGTTTCCTTTTCTTTTTTAAAGTGCCGAAGTGCACTGTAGGACTGTTGAGAGGGCCGTGCTTAGTGATTGTTAGGCAGGTTTTAACTCTAGTCTTCTGTGAAGTTTTTTAAGGTCTGCATGTGCTCAATTGATATTTTTAATGCGAATATTCGTAAAATAAGAAAGTAGTTTTTTTAATACTGACGTATACATACGTTCTCTGTAAAACCTTATGTTATAAAATCGCTGTAATTAACAATAATGTCAAAAAGTGGTTTAACTTTGTTACCTTTGATATAAAATAAATCCGTGTTGGACAATATATTTCATAGATAATTGTACATACCAACGTGGCTTTCAGTTAGCTAAATCAATAAATATTGTTAATTAGATATCTTGTGTTTGAGTAGTTACTACAGGTGAAAACACCATCTACATCTCTAATGTCGGACACCTCTATTCAAGGGACACAAAACTTAGTCCCGGAAGGTACACCCCTATTCAGGGGAAAGGGACATTTTTTCTGTGTCCCGAAACCTGGGTTTAAAAAAGTGACTGACCATTCAGGGGACACTTACCTTGGTCCCGAGGGTGTCTTCTGAATAGAAGTTCCACTGTATTTTGGCAAGATGGTACGCGCGCAAATGTTGACGAAACGGTTGTGGCCATCGAAAAGAAGAAAGAACTTTAAGATTTAACCTCAGCAATGATTGAGGAGTGAGGCTGAAATTTTGTTGGGCCAGCCATGTAAACTAGAGCGAGTGATTGCCTAAATCGTACGATCTGGGTTTAAAACCCCAACGTAATCCGGCTGATAATGGTGCTGCCTGTCTGTATTTTTACTGAGCCCTATTTTATCACTTCAGTCTTAAGGTTATTTCCAGGGGTAGTTCAGTTCGAAGAGCTTAAACTGTGACTATTTTACTCCCCTCACATAACAAGTCTCTTCTCTTCCGCTTTATTCTTTGGAAAAGTTTGCCGTAGTCCAGTTTTGGTCCCTCTTTCTGTCACGCAACGACGGCAGCTAAGTTTGCCGTCGTTTCTCTCAGCGCGTGCTTGCGCGCGCACTGCGGATTCGTTAATTTTAGTTTGTGACATCGATGCTCAGTTTTCAGTTGATCTGACGCGTGCGTCCAGTTGCCTTACTTTTGTAACAAAAGCTCATTTTTACCAGTGCATAAAGACATCACCTAAAGTAATTTCCTCCAAACAATGGAAGGAAAACCAAAAGGGAAAAGGTAAGTCCTCTGGACCTATTATTAAGATCATCCGTTTTTTTAAGTGAAACATGGGTACAACTTGCCTATTGACTTATTATTGCAGCAAAAGGAAAAGAAGAAACGCTATGCAGTTTGATGAGGACATCCTGGAATTAGAAGAAAGAGAAGCCTTTGCAGTACGCATTAATAGAACAAGTGTTTTATTTGAATACCAATTCCAAGGAAGTCTTGCTTATACCGCTTTTTAAAACATTCAGTGCGCAGCCTCTAAGATGTCTATTTTGGGTAGATAACTAGTTCACTAGTTTAAGATGCAAGCCGTCTTGCCGCAGTTCACACCCTAACAAGGGTGTAAGGGTTAGCCAATCAAAAGGTTTTAAAATTTGTCAAACATATCTGAATTGTGTTTTCAAACCACCCTCGAACATTCGGAATTTATTTAAACCGTTGTCTTTCTCTATATGAAGCTTAAGCCCACCAAAAGCGACTGGTAGCGCAGTCTTCTATGACATTACCTGCTGTTGTTGGCAAACAGCTTTTACATTTCAAAACCTCTTTTTTAAGATTGCTTGAATGCATTCGTTTTGAAACTTCTTTTATTTTACCCTTTTTGGTTTTTCCGTAGTTTCTTTTATCCAAGTAAATAAACCTTTTTTTGATATTTCAACCATTTCCTGAATCGTAAATAAATTTGTTTTGTAGCTTTTAAAACTTAACTCAACATGATAAATGTGTTCTGAAATTTTAGGTAAACCGACTCACGTCTCAGGATTTGGGAAGAGCATGCGCACCAGCTGATTACAAAAATATCGAAGGTAAGCTTTTTGTTGTCTCGAGGTACTGGCCTCCAGCGCGTCCCGACAACCGCAGTAGGGGACTGAGCCTAGCTCAGTTTGGTTCTCTTCATTTCCACTATATGGCGTGGTCTCTGTCCTTCGCAGAGGCCTTTTTGTGTCGTAAGGAGCCAAGGGAGAGGGAAAAGAAGCAGCCCGCGGGGGACGATGGGAAAGGGGAAAAAGGGTCGTTTCGCCTACGAGTCGTTTCGCTAATGTCTTGTGTCGTTCCGCTAAGAATCGAAACGAGCGCTGCGCATGTATATGCTTCGTTCTCTCCGCCAAGGTACAAAAAAGTGCGATACGCACGTGTATATCTCGTTCTTCAGCCCCAACACGTACGCGAAACGACTTCAGAAGTTAGCGAACCGGTGGTTGGCAAAACGACAGTAAACCGTTTTCGGTTATTGCTATTTTTATTGGGATGCCCAGCGGGAGTCTTTTGGGAGGAAAGGGTGCTGTGGTACAATTATTATGATTTATCGTTGGTTTAAATTTTGTTTTCAATTGTTTCAAACTCATTATCATAAATTACCATGCACTGAAAAGCAAAGGAAAATTAAACATAGATGTTTTTATCATTTTCAGAGTTAATTGAAGATCCAGTTAAGGAAGAGAAGGAAAGAAGACGAAAGGCTGTTGAGAAATGGACGAAAGAAAGCAATGATAAATTTGCAAGCGGGTATAAAAATCAAGCAGGAGCTGATCGATCTGTTTACCCTGATGGGCTCCTGAGTCAAGTCATTTCTTTTAATCCGAGTTTCCTTTGATCAATATTTCTGTTTTTCTTTGCAGGTTGGCTACATATGGCAAAAGATTCCGAAAGCTCGCTGAGCCCCTTCCCGAAATGGTACGTTCGGAGGGTGGGGGAGGGGTACTCCTTTGATATGGCATGTTGGGGTAGGCTCCGCTCGAAAGGGGTACTTTTTTTAGGCTTTAGGTATATAAAAGGGAACAATGACCTAAAAGCAGGAGCCCATCAAATGGGCTCCTGCCTAAAAGGTAAAAAAATACACTTCCACGAGGTTTTTTTATGAAATTATCTGGATTCGATTTTGTTCACAATTTCTATTCACAATTACCGAGGTCTGCTGTGCTTCTGGACTTGCTAACGGGTAGTAACGGCTTTATGCGACGAGTAGTAACTGTATGTATGACCACAACCTACTTTCCTCTTTCAGACTGTAGCAGATTGCGTGGAGCATTATTACATGGCAAAACCGTGTTACTTCAATTTTGAAGAGGTTGGTGCACACCTTTAAAAAGATTAACACTTACTGGTACGCTCACATTTCAATAGCCCGTGTACAGACCCCCCGCCCCTCCTCCCCTCAGTTTTTCTGTGGGGAGATGGGGTGGGTCTGTTCCCAAGGTCACATTTCAAATTAGCCGGCGTCAGCAACATTTTGGGTACCCAACGAGCCACAATCGGTACTTTGGTCACCAAGGTTTGAACAAGCAACTCGTGCGGGAGCGCTGGCACTAGTACTTGAACATAATGGCTTAGGGGAGGGGTAGGTGGGCAGTGTTCTAGAAAAATAATAATCCGATGAGTCTCTGGCAAACTACCCACCTACCCCTTCCCTAAGATAACTTTAACACTTACTCCTCACATAGGGAAAATTGTCGGATTAGGGGAGGGGTATGTGGGCAATTTCCCAAAAACGTAAAATGATCCTTTCTAACTTGCTTTCACTCTTTTGCTTTGTTAACTGTTAGTGGACAACTCAAGAACAAATCAAATCAGAACATTCCCTGGTGACAGCAGAAGAGAAAACCGACGGCAGCTCGTGTTCAAATGTGAATCAAACAACAGAGGGTAAAGCTAACGCTTCTTTGCATGATCCTGCGCCTGGTTCGAGCACTTGTGAACCATCACGTGTAACAGAAAACACGAAGTGTAAGATACCATCTGTCGATAAAGAAAAAGACTCAGATGTTATACTAAGTGAATAAACTTTTATCATTAAACTCTCGACGTTTGCAAATTATTCTGTCGCCTTTATTTCGTCTCATCCGCCGCTCTCACACCCAGATAAAGTTTTCAAGATCTCACTTTTTACCCTGATTATAAAAAAATAATTTTAATTTTTTTTTCAGTCGACCCCAAAGACCCCTCAAAGTTTTTATATCATATTTTCAGCCTGGTCCGTTATTTTTAAGAGGCTGCTTTTAACATATTCCCTCAAGTGAAACTGGTCTATTCACAACATTGGTAAATGTTGAGCTCCGTTGATCTACATGCACATATATGATTGCTAGGTAAAGGCTGTTTGATCTCAGACGACGCAAACTCGTCCCTAGGGTTATCCCTCTGTTACCTCGAGGAAGAAAGAGAAGGACAAGGTTCCACAGACGGGTAATCCAGGCGCGGGATAACCATTCTTGAAGATGCCGGAGTGTAAACAAGTATTAAAAAGACCAATCAGGCGCTAATTGCTAGTTTTCAGTGTCACGCCATTCAAAATAGATCAAAATAAAAATCAAAACCGTTCAATAGATTAAGTCCAGAATCTGGGAAATGAAAGGAGGTACGTATACAAAGACCCTCGCCAAGATTCAGGTCAGAGGAATTTTTTCGCATACGAGATATCCGAAGAAATGTTTTACCCAAACTTATAGACGCCATGCTGGTGCTCACCTGGATGAGCTCCAACATGGCGGACGGAAACCAACAGAAACATCTGTTACCGAGTTTTTCTACAAAGGCGTGAATTTGTTCTTCGAGAAACTCATAAACATTAAAGTAATACTTTTTCTAATACATGAACTGTTTAGATAGCAAAATTTCCTGAAATAAGTCAATTTTTTTTACCTACATGACAGCTCTCTTGGCCGTCATGTAAATGCCGCGTCGCGCAAAAGCTTAGAAATTCAAGCGTACTCTATCACAAAACCAAGAACCCTTTTGAAGCGAAAATTTGTATGAAAATTAGTTTTCAGCTGCTCTAATGCATCGTGAAAGTAATATCTCGGTAGGATCGATAGTTTTTTAGTTTGAATTTTAGTGACGTCATGTGAAAACCAACAATAATTAGTCTATGACAAGAGAAAAAAGAATAAAAGAGAAAAATAAAGGGAATCCTTCCATTTTATATTCCTTAAACTCTGGCCGGTATCCCCGTTGCTTTTCAAGCTTCTACTGAGTCGTTTGGTCACAAGGCTGACGATGTGTTACACAAAGCCACTTTTTATTACAGGACAGAAACTAAATGCGTTAAATACCACTTTGCACGTGCAGAGTTATTGTTTTGCTTGTTAAACTTTTCGGGGCAGTGGGCGTAATCATAATTTGAATACTTGAGACTATCCATTATTTCTGAAAACGTCACAAAAGTAATGACACCACCACAGATAACATTTTAAAATTCAAAGAAAAAGATAAGAAAAGGAACAAAACGCTTTCTAAAGTACCTAGCCGCTTGATCGGTTTTCTTTTCGCCGAAATATTGGGGATCAGTCTTACCAATGGTTGTATTAATCAGATATAAATCTGGAAGCTATAAGTCCGGAAAAATATCTAGTGTATTTTTACACAAATTTAAAAAGCCTAGCCAAACTACTTTCTATATTTTCGTCATTCCAGTGCGAAGCATTGCATAATTCCCGCTTTTTGCCACAGGCGTGTTGTGCGAGTTGCACGCTTATTTTCCTTGCACGTGCAATGCCTTATCCTGATTGGTCCAACAGCGAGACAAACAACTTTCGCTGCCATAAACTCCAGAAACCCCAGGAAGTCGCGTTTTAACTGTTCGAAGGGAAACAGCTGAGTCAAGTAAGCTAATAGTTGGTTATTTCTTGATATTACGGGAATGAACCCAGTCCCGCAGGTCTCTTTTATGCTACTCTTCGCAGGTAATTCATGCTTTGAACATCTCGAATCCCATGTTATTTTATGAATATTTTGGAACTTGTATTTATTCAAGAGAGCAATTCGGGATAATTTCACTCTTAACAGGTCTTTTCCAAGATAGCAGAAACTTTAAAATGTTCATAAATGTGTTCTTATTTTAACACTAAGAAAATTTTCAGTTTTAATATTTCGCTGGCATATTTCATAACTCTTAATTTATTTGAAGTCTCCAACGATAGTCTAGGAGCATATGTAAGAAATATAGCTCCCGTGGGAAGTTCGTGCTGAAAGCAAGCAACTGGTCTAGAAGTATTAAGAAGACCTCAAATAACAAGACAAATCTTGTTGCCAGTTTTAAAACCCGAACCGAGGCTTTTCAGGGGGGGTTAAAAAATTGGCCTAACAGACTATGGATGAAAACGAGGTTGGGGAATAAAATATCTTGCAACTCTTACAAACTGTGGATAAAATGACACCAAAATAACAGGAGATGTAAAACTCGATGTAGTCAGTTTTTTCCATAGCCAATGAGACACTTCACTAGTCATGTGACGAAGCTAGCATGAAAACGAGGCTGAGAAATAAAACTTCTTTCACCTGTGGATAAAACGAAACCAAAATAACAGGAGATATACAACTCAATGTTTCCAGTGTTGGCCTCAGCCAATGGGATATAACACTAGTCACGTGACAAATCTAACATGAAAACGAGGCTGCGAAATAAAGCTTCTTATAGTTGTTATAACTATGAGTAAACCAAAACCAAAATAACGGGGATATGATATACACTTAATGTCAGTTCCCGAGGGAAACAGTTAGTTTTGTTTTCCCGAGAGTCCTGATGTTTCCCGAGACGAAGTCGAGGGAAACATCAGGACTCGAGGGAAAACAAAACTAACTGTTTCCCTCGGGAACTGACATTGCGTGTATAATATCATCTTTGTCATGGCTACGTAATAAATCGCGCCTTTCACACCAAAAAACTATTAAAGTGAAATGGTTTGGTATTTCATTGGTGTTATATAATAAAAAGAACATTACATGGCCGCTTGGAGATACGAAATTTCTCTTCTCCTGTTGAAAAAATATTTCACTCGTTCGCTGTGCTCACTCGTGAAACATTTTTCAACACTCGAAGAGAAATTTCGTATCTCCGCGCGGCCATGTAATATCCTCTATTTATGTTGCCCTTGTATAAAGTTATTACAAAGACCATGCACCGAGTCATCAAAAAATTCCCCAAGTGATATGATATCTCTTAATAGGCCATTTCCGAGTTCCAAAAAATCTCACTTTCAAAACGAGGCTAAGTGCGAAACCTTTGTTGTGAAAATGAGTTTTATTTCCATGACAATTAAAAATCATTTTCATATCAATGGCTTTGCACTTAACCTCGCTTTGAAAATGAGACTTTTTGGAACTCGGAAATGGCCTATACCTATTATTCCAATTTTATGTAATCTGTAGGCCTGTTATCTAACTTTACAGTTCATGGTCCATGATTTATCACTCCGAGTGCGAAGCATTACATAATCCTCAGAGGAAAAACAAGGTATGTTATTCATGTTTCACGGCGGCTCAGTTCAGCGACTTTGTATTGGTCAATATTTCATTAAAAGAAACTACTACTTTCATATAATCAGAAACTTCAGTTGAAGGTTGCCCATTTTGGTCACTAAACGCGATGGACGAGGCTTGTTCGAGTACGGGTATGTCTTTTCTGGTTGTAGCAATTATTGAACTATTGAATTATTGAACTTAGCGGCTCAGATTTTCAGTTTATGTTCAAGACTGTTTATGATTCATGCCGTTTTGTAAGTAAGAAGACAAATTATCACTGACAGGTCATGAAAGCCGTTCTGTTTTTAGTTTTTTCTTTAGTTTTTTCTTTAACTAGAACTTTTTTCGTCTGTGGTTGAAGTAGACCAAACAATTTTGTCTTACGCCCTGCTAAACTCAAGCTATTTCATTGTTTTACTCGAAACGAAGCAAAACCTTACAATAACATTTATGAGTGACAAAGGCGTTTTCAATTTATTTCGCTTAGATTTAGTTTTTTGATACGAGGTTACAGAGATAACTTTATTGCACACGAGCCGTGAGCGATCAATAACCATCTGAGTGCAAGCTGAAGGGCATATCTTTCCATACAATCCCATACATTTATAATACAAACATGTTTCGACTCGCTCTTGTCGAGATTCTATTCATATTAAAATATTTGTGAGAAAAAGTATGAAATTGCTGTATGCATAATCATGCATGTGGTTATACGCAAATATTACCGAAACTAATAACTGCATGAAGTATATCATAATCTAAGGAGAGTTCTCTTTTTTTAAGGTCATGAGAGAAAGGAACCGCGGAAACAGGTGCAGTTTCAATTTATTATTTACTAAAGCAAGTATAATAGGCTTATTGAAGTACACCTAACTGTATAAAAAACTGGAAGACATGCAATAAATTGCAGGGTTAGCCAAGGCAATATGTTAAAAGTACAAATGCATTATGAGGCTAAAAAGAGACAAATTGGAAACTTATGTCCCAAGTAAAATCAATTTTCTCTTAATAATATTTATACTAATCAAATAATCTCAAAAGTAGAAGGAAAATACTTTGATCTTTAGAAATTAATAAAAGGCTTGATTATACTGGATTGCTGCTAGTTTAAAGGCACTCCACTCAAATAATTAGAATCAAATACTGATTCTCCTTTCAAATTCTCTCAAATAATACTTTAATGGAGATCAGTCTAGAGACATTGAGGGGACCCGATCAATGTGCTGTCCCAAAGGGTGTGGTTTTTGTGTCGTTTTGGTCTGAAAACGGGTATGAAGTGTTTTCACTCACAGGTGGCCAGCCTCTATGCAAATTTATTGGAACAAACGAAAGCGTTTGCATAAGAGATTTCCACTCCGCCAGGATTTGTTTGGGACACCAACATGGCCGCGGTTTCATTGTTTTGGGACATCAATATGGCCGCTGTGACGTCATGTGAGAACGCTTTATACACTTTGCCCATTTTGGTCTGGAATCGGGTATGGCTTTCGAGGGAATTACTGAAGCGTATGAACTTATTTATCATTTTAATTCCAAATTACTAAGAAAGAAAGAGAAATATGCGAATTCGAAATAGAATTTAAGAAATCTCATTTTTGTTCTGTTCTAATCTAAGTAATGATTACATAATTACTTGGTTATCTGAAAACGCCGGGCTATGGATTTTACAAGCCGATAACTAACCGGCTCGGTAAGCTGTTGCCGTTTACATTAAAGATCGAGGGTTCAATATATTTGCATCTAACATGATAAAGCTATCAGTTAATGAAACAAAATGGAATAGTTTGTTAGCCAGGACCCACGCTATTACTCTTCATATTTCGATGTAAATATTTGATTTCGAACCCGAAAAGTTGTTGGGTCTTTCGAGAAACAGGCCCCCAGGTTTGAAAACGCGGCTTTTTCTGAAAAATGATATTATGTGATCTGAATTAAGGTCAGGATTTGGGGACCCGGGCGGCACACCCCTACCAAGAATTCCCAGTACCCCCTTTCCCCCCCCCCTCCCCCCCTCTCCGATCCCGATGTTGAGTATTAAGTTACATTACTTGATTCTTCTTTGAAACAGTTGTATGTCTGCTTAAAATACACAGACACAAAGTGGTCAAGACCAAGATAAGGAGGAAGAGAAACAGTAAGTACGCTTTTCAAAGGGATGGAACAAAACAGTGTTAAAACACTTCCTTTGGGTACTGAGTCAAACCCTGTTAATAAGACACTGAAGTGGCTGTAGAAAGTGTCCGTATTAACAGGATCAATAAGTAATTTAATTTAAATAGACATAAAAAATTAGACTTTTAAAAATACTGAAAATATAACAGATGACATAAACATTGTCAAATTAAACATCAAAAATCTTCACACAGCCGTCATTTCGCAACAAAAAAGTCCATGGAAACACTCAAAAATCGGTCATCTATGTAATTCTTTATCAAAACTGCATGCTCATTGTATACCTTGTTGATGCCAAAATAGTCTGAAATTGACGTTTAAAATTTATTCCATCCTGTGTGCTGTGTTGGGAACATCGATCGACTTTCTGTCAACCTGATGAAACTTTTTTACCTTTAAAAGGAAAGGTCTATTAAAGCACACTGTTGATAATTAAGAGTCCGCATTAGCGAGATTAACTTACTATAATAATCAGTTGATTGGACAACAAAAACTGTCCGTGTGCAGGTGTGTATATTAAGCAGATTGAATTTAGAGAAAATATGTAAGGGTTTTTCACAAGGAAAAAGAAAGCTGTCCCTTATAACGAGGGGTTCGTATTTGGCGGGTGTCCGTGAAGCTGGTTTCGAGTCAGTGTACCATATTCGCTGAGGTGGATCTTGGGGAGGCAGTACGAGGCACCAGTTCCACCTTATTTATTTGCCAAAATGACCCTCACAAGGGCGAGAAATGTTGGACCATTATATGTTTCTGGGAAACTGCCACCTTCCCCTCCGATAAACCAACCTTAACACTTACTTCTCACTTGGGTTAGAATGTTGGCTTAGGGGAGGGGTAGGTGACAAAGCAAGGCGCCTCACTTATGTTATCCACTCATTGACCAAGCCTTCAACCCATTTCAAGATCTAAATGTGAGGGTCAGTTAAGGTGGCTGATTACAGTTTTATGAGCGGTCAGCGGTAACTCGCGTGTTGGCGGGTGTTTTAAATTATACAAACAAACATGGTGGCGAAAAAGCAGGGGTACACAGAAGATGATTTTCAAACTCTACTCATTAAAATTGTCTGATATTTGGCAGAATTTTTAGTTTGAAAAGGAAAGTTGAACAGACAAATTTTATGACACATTTAATAATTACAGTACAATTATATTATTGATTATCTAAAATCCCATCTGTTAAAATTTGGTCAAATAAGTTTCAAATGGTAATGATTAACTATAGCCCTGAAGCTGTGCGCAAGTTTATAGGAAAATCTAATGAGAAAAATTTTATGTAAGCTGAGCAAACGTTTTAAGGAATTTTAAGGTTGTATTCAATCGTCCATGTTGCAATCGAAACTACGAAAACGTCAAATTTTACCTGTCAATCAAAATCTTTCATCAGTGTATTTTTTACTTGTCAAGTTTGAGCTTGTGAGCAGCAACCTTTCTCGGACCATCATTTGGCAAATGAATACGCTCTCAAACTGCCAAAACTGTGTTCAGCCAACTTGAGGATTCTGGGAAACTGCCCGTCTACCCCTCCCCTAACCAAAACGTTAATAGCTTAGGGGAGGGGTCAGTTTCCCAAAAACCTTAACTGATATAACCGTGAAACTAAAAAACTATATCCGAAACTATAGATTAGTACAATTTCATGTTGCAAAAGTTTGCAACACATATATTTTAAGTAATACACACAGCGAAGATTTATCTAAACGTATAATAACTGATGACAACGTTATTTTCAATTCTAGATCCAAGGAATCATTAACCAAACAAGAAAAACGTAGGAATTTCGTTTATACATTTGAAGTAATAGATTAAGAACTCCCTGTATGGTCCCAACGCAATCTACTTTAATATGGGAAGTTAGACCTTTCATTGTTTATACATTTCACTTCCATCACCACTAGCTATAATCAAGTGTTCTTCTGCAAAAACTGAATATTGGACTTACAGACTAGCTTCAGAGGTAGTAGAGAAGGCGAGCCCATTTTTCCTGAAAAAGGGTTAATATAGGAAATAATAACAAGAGAGAAATAAAAATCATACAAACATTTTCACAAATACATATCTAGCCGGAATTTCGAGACTGGGCAACCGAAATTTGCAGCCTTTGTGGTAAATAGAGGGCCAAACGCATACAAGTTTTCAGCATCCGATAAGCCCGAAAATTAGATAAGCGAAGGAAAAGAAAAAGAAAAAGAAAAATAGAGATTGAGTAAAAAAAACCAGAAGAGAAAAGCAACGGTGGTACCCTCAAGAGAACTTTGTTGATTGAAATGATAAAGATTACAAGGAATAAATGCAGATAATTTAAGTTTGACTTAATTTCCATCATTGAATATGTCTAATTAGTGAAGCTAAAAAGGAAGAAAAGAAAGGAAAAAAAGAAAGAAAAAAGAGACCAATTAAAAGCGGTAGGTACCAAATATTAAAAATATTGTTTTCTTTTTATATGCCAAGGAAATAAATTTCGATGATGAAGATTCAGTCGTAAATGGAATGAATAGAATGATAAGGCAAACTGAATTTGTTTTGCTACTTATGTTACATTTTGTTATATCAAGGTTTTTCCATGTTGTTGTTTACTATTTTGGGGAAAAAGAATCAATTCATTACAACAAGTGCTTTATTACAGAGGTTTATTCATTATATCGAGGAGTTGCCCTTACGCCACAAACAAATGAGGGATTGCGAATACAGTTTGTATCTTGTGGTTCGCCGCCAGTAGTAAGCTGGGTGGATCAGAAAACTGAAACCACAGATGATCAGTTCTCAAGTGTTTTGCACCGTTTTTCAAATCCGTGTAGGAAGGATGAAGGTAGATAGAACGCCGCAACCGTGGAGTTCCATCGAAATGACGGAATGTACGATATAAAGTTTTAAGACTGCGCCACCTCAACGTTACAAACTCGCGCGGTAAGAATAAAGAAAAAGTATACCGCAAAGAAAAAAAACAGCTCAGCGTAGAGTAGACCTGGACCATCTACATAGAAGGTCGGCTCGTAGACCACTGCGCCACGCTGCCAAGGATAACGTTAAGTAGGAAAAGTAATATGTTTAAAGGGTTATTTCCGCGAGATTCTGCCGGTAGACGCTGTTTGAACCTGGTGGAGCTGTTTTTATCATAAGTTCAAAGATATATTTGTGGAAAATTAGTCAGGATAATGATTTGTTATTGTTGTTGCTGCTAACTTCTCCGCCCTCCGTTTCCCTGTTTTTTTTTTGGTTTGTTTGTTTCGTCAGAACGGGATATTCATTGCACGAAATCTCCGACATCTCTTCGTCAGTGGATTTGTCCCGTTGTTTGTCAGAAAACACTCTCGCGACAGTGTTTTCCATGAGCAGAATCACAGACCTCAAATTTAGAGTAATTGTAAAAGCGGTTTAGACTGCCTTTTATTCATATTTCATTCTTCTTTCGCACAAGCAAATGCATATTTTTGGAATTTTTAATAACTCTGCTAGCCATTGGAAAACAGGGACAGCTACTTGTTTCTTTTTATGTTCTCCTTTTTGCATTAATCGATTTCTACTGTAATTTTTTCACAGATGGGGAACGAAGATGACATTTCAAAAAATAGAACGAAAAGGCGAAAAATGCGCGCAAGGGTAAGACACAGGCCTTCGTTCGGCTCAGTCATTGGCCGTTTTTATACTAAGGACGCATTATCCGTCTGGACGAACTTGGGCAAATATTTTGTAGTTCGTCTGGGTTATGCGTCTCTAGTATAAAGACGGGCAAGAGACGCATTATGCGTCCAGACGAACTTCCTTTCGTAGTGCGTCGTTCAAGACGTATTTCGAAGGAAAGTTCGTCCAAACCCATAATGCGTCTCGTGCCCGTCTTTATACTTGAGACGCATAACCAGACGAACTTCAAATCTTTGCCCAAGTTCGTCCAGTCGGATAATGCGTCCTCTAGTATAAAAACGGCCATTATTGCCACTGCGAATCTCTCCACGTAGCCCGGGGAGGTACTTTAGGAATGTGCCGCTGGTAGCCTGGGACCCTTAGCCAATATCAGACCTGGTTCAGTGGAATTTTTCTACGCTATACAATGTACTAGACCCTATATCATATTAGTATAATTACATCGATGACTATCGAAAATAGAGCGCTGTGATTGGCTAGGAGCTTCGCACTATCCCGCTATAATCACCGCGCGGTGATTATAGCATTGAAGGCTAGCAGTTTTCAAAATGGAAGCCAGATTTTATGTTTCGGGGTCGGAAATTGATCAATAATTTTATTTTCTCGAACAATCATCAATGTAATTATACTAAAACAATTAGTCGCCTCAGGCGACGTGAATATTGGCGAATAGTCACCTCGACTTCGTCTCGGTGACTATTCGCCTGAGATCAGGCCCAATTTGAGCGGTTCCCATACATTCTCTCCAACGGTTACCGCTAAAATTGGGGCTCTCTTTTCGTTTCGCCATGCCCACCGGAATGTAATTTTCAAAGCGAAACGAAAATAGAGCCTGATCTCAGGTTAGAGTAAATCGCACATCGTTGTGATGACTATAGTGATGTCTATTTAGTCATATAGCTGAAATTGCACAAGCCACCCACCCTCTGAGGTCGATCACCTGTATTTTTTGCCCAAACAAGATAGGAAGTTCACAAAAGTTTGTTCATTGACGCAAAGACAGTTTGCCCATAATACCAACTAAACTATATTCTCAACTAGTTTAAGGCCTGGGACTAAGAGGTTTGCCCGTGGAAAATGAATTATTGGTTATCACTTCGGCATAGATGAAGGCACTGAATCAGAATTTGGCACACATAAAGAACTCATTGTCCTTAACAATTTAGAATAGAAATATTGTTGTTAATAAGTAACGTCATACGTTACGTGACCAATTTTTGTAAAAATTGTAAATTTTTGACTAATTGGTGGCCGGTTTAAGAAAAGAAATCGAGCAATAACATTTTTCTAATTCATATTAAATATTTCTAACACTTCACATTTGAAATGACCGTCTATTGCACTTTAATCAACCTCGAAAAGTTATGAAGGAAAACATCATTTTAAATGCCCAAATTTAATCTTGAATTATTCAAAACTTCAATTTTAAACTTCGCGTACATTCCTTTCAAACGTAGAAAGTTAGGTATGTTTATCCCCTTTCACTGCTAATTTGTTTATCAAAACAACGTAAATTCGCCGCCAATTTCCTTCACTTTCAATTTCTGATCACATGACATGTCACGTGACCATAATTTAAACGTTAAGCACAAGGAAACCTAAAGATTTACTTTTGGGGAAAAATTCATGGTGTTCTAGGTCTCCTAGCGAGAGATATTGCGAATCATTTATACTCTCAGAACACGCCTTAGATCCAGGCCTTAAACCCCTTGAGTAGATATTAGTGAGCTCAAGCAAAGACGTTTTTGAGCGACGCACGTCAACCGGAAGTGAGGTCTTCTCCCTTACTATATGCCTTGACGCTAAGAAATTTGTATTGATAAGTTTTTTTTCTCTAAAAAGGACGATTTACCTGAGAGTTTCAACCAAACCACCGCCCAATGATGCAAAACGTCCACTTCCGGTTGACGTCCGTCGCTCAAAAACGCTATTGCTTAAGCTCCCTATTAACAAATCTGTTTTCTCTATATTTAAGGAGAGAAGACTGGAGAAGATTTGGAAGGAGAGAAGAGAGGAAGAGGAGGAGGAAAGTAAGTCGTTAATCGAGAGCCCTTGAATTCCATTTGTTGTCCTATTTATTTCCAACTGAAGTAGTGGTGAGAAGTTGATAAATATCAAGAAAATTCATCTTGTGATCATGTTCGTAATTCTCATGACCACTCTGTTCCACAAAGCATTGATAATACAAGGAGAAATGTGATGCTGACCAGTTTTAGGGCTTAAAGAGTTAAACTCAAGTGTGACAAAGAGAACTGAAGTGATCGCCACTTCTCTTTCATAATGGTCAATTTCTAGTAAACTTGAACCACGCCTTTCACTGGTGACGGTTTTTGAAACAACGAGTTGTTATTACTCAAAAACATCTATGGTTTGAATAATGTACTGCCGCAAAACTATCATTCCAATGGTGGTTTTCCAGGGATTCATGTTTTAAAGTAGCTAAAGCATTTGTTTGGACCACGCGATTAAAGAAACGGTCCAGATAAGAACGATAGCAACAACGGCAACGAACATGTTGGAATGCAAAAAAGGTGCTGACTTTTCTATTGTGTGTACTTACTTCTGATTGGCTTAAACAGCAAAAGTTAACAAAACTTCATAAGGCAGTACATATATTCTTCCTTACTTTCCAACCATCTTCCATATAACAAAATCTGGTCTCAGTTTGAATAACAAAGAAATCCTATGTGGGGAACATATAAAATTGTAAACTTTTCTTGGCTATTGTTTTCAACTCTTGTGATTGGTCAAAATCTTTTAAAACAAAAAAACACCCTTTTAAAGTAGAGTGTTAATCGGTATCTTGGTCACCAAGGTTGAACAAGCAACTCGTGCGGGAGCGCTGGCACTAGTACTTGCACATAATGGCTTAGGGGAGGGGTAGGTGGGCAGTTTTCTAGAAACGTATAATAATCCGATACATCTCTGGCAAACTTCCCACCTACCCCTTCCCTAAGATAACTTTAACACTTACTTCTCACTTAGGGAAAAATGTCGGATTAGGGGAGGGGTATGTGGGCAGTTTCCCAAAAACGTATGATCCTTTCTAACTTGCTTTCACTCTTTTGCTTTGTTAACTGTTAGTGGACAACTCAATAACAAATCAGATCAGAACATTCCCTGGTGACAGCAGAAGAGAAAATCGACGGCAGCTCGTCATCAAATGTGAATCAAACATCAGAGGGTAAACCTAAGGCTTCTTTGCGTGATCCTCACACATCATCATGCGGTTCGAGAACTTGTGAACCATCACGTGTAACAGAAAACACGAAGTGTAAGATGCCATCTGTCGATAAAGAAAAAGAGTCAGATGTTATACTAAGTGAATAAACTTTTATCATTAAACTCTAGACGTTTGCAAATTATTCTGTCGCCTTTATTTCGTCTCATCCGCCGCTCTCACACCCAGATAAAGTTTTCAAGATCTCACTTTTTACCCTGATTATAAAAAAATAATTTTTGTTTTTCAGTCGAACTCAAAGACCCCTCAAAGTTTTTATATCATATTTTCAGCCCGGTCCGTTATTTTCAAGAGGCTGCTTTTAACATATTCCCTCAAGTGAAACTGGTCTATTCACAACATTGGTAAATGTTGAGCTCCGTTTATCTACATGCACATATATGATTGCTAGGTAAAGGCTGTTTGATCTCAGACGACGCAAACTCGTCCCTAGGGTTATCCCTCTGTTACCTCGAGGAAGAAAGAGAAGGACGGGATAACGGGACTTGAACAAGTATTAAAAAGACCAATCAGGCGCTAATTGCTGGTTTTCAGTGTCACGCCATTTAAAATAGATAAAAATCAAAATCAAAACCGTTCAATAGATTAAGTCCAGAATCTGGGAAATGAAAGGAGGTACGTATACAAAGACCCTCGCCAAGATTCAGGTCAGAGGAATTTTTTCGCATACGAGATATCCGAAGAAATGTTTTACCCAAACTTATAGACGCCATGCTGGTGCTCACCTGGATGAGCTCCAACATGGCGGACGGAAACCAACAGAAACATCTGTTACCGAGTTTTTCTACAAAGGCGTGAATTTATTCTTCGAGAAACTCATAAACATTAAAGTAATACTTTTTCTAATACATGAACTGTTTAGATAGCAAAATTTCCAGAAATAAGTTTTTTTTTTTACCTACATGACAGCTCTCTTGGCCGTCATGTAAATGCCGCGTCACGCAAAAGCTTAGAAATTCAAGCGTACTCTATCACAAAACCAAGAACCCTTTTGAAGCGAAAATTTGTATGAAAATTAGTTTTCAGCTGCTCTAATGCATCGTGAAAGTAAAATCTCGGTAGGATCGATAGTTTTTTAGTTTGAATTTTAGTGACGTCATTTGAAAACCAACAATAATTAGTCTATGACAAGAGAAAAAAGAATAAAAGAGAAAAATAAAGGGAATCCTTCCATTTTTTATTCCTTAAAATCTGGCCGGTATCCGCGTTGCTTTTCAAGCTTCTACTGAGTCGTTTGGTCACAAGGCTGACGATCTATTACACAAAGTATTTTTCCTTTCCAGTCTTTATGTTGTACGTCATTTCCGCCTCTTCCTTTTATTGCGTAATTCTCCATTTATATAATATTGTGATTGCTACATAAGTTCAGTAACATCTGTAAAACTGAAGAAGGCTGGTTTGGCCAGCCGAAATATTGTTGCAAAAAACAATATACGTTGTTTTAATCAGCTTTGCAGTAGTCTTTGGACTTCTTGTTCTTGGTTTATTACACAAAGCCACTTTTTATTACAGGACAGAAACTAAATGCGTTAAATACCACTTTGCACGTGCAGAGTTATTGTTTTGCTCGTTAAACTTTTCGGGGCAGTGGGCGTAATCATAATTTGAATACTTGGGACTATCCATTATTTCTGAAAACGTCACAAAAGTAATGACACCACCACAGATAACATTTTAAAATTCAAAGAAAAAGATAAGAAAAGGAACAAAACGCTTTCTAAAGTACCTAGCCGCTTGATCGGTTTCAAGTTTCGCCGAAATATTGGGGATCAGTGTTACCAATGGTTGTATTAATCAGATATAAATCTGGAAGCTATAAGTCCGGAAAAATATCTAGTGTATTTTTTTACCAAAATTTAAAAAGCCTAGCCAAACTACTTTCTATATTTTCGTCATTCCAGTGCGAAGCATTGCATGCGAGTTGCACGCTTATTTCCTTGCACGTGCAATGCCTTATCCTGATTGGTCAAACAGCGAGACAAACAACTTTCGCTGCCATAAAATCCAGAAACCCCAGGAAGTCGCGTTTTAACTTTTCGAAGGGAAACAGCTGAGTCAAGTAAGCTAATAGTCAGTTATTTCTTAACATTACGGGAATGAACCTAATCCCGCAGGTCTTTTTTATGCGACTCTTCGCAAGTGATTCATGCTTTGAACATCTCAAGTGCCATGTTATTTTATGAACATTTTGGAACTTGTATTTATTCAAGAGAGCAATTCGGGATAATTTCACTCTTAACAGGTCTTTCCTTTTCGCTTTTCCAAGATAGGAGAAACTTTAAAATGTTCATAAATGTGTTCTTATTTTAACACTAAGAAAATTTTCAGTTTTAATATTTCGCTGGCATATTTCATAACTCTTAATTTATTTGAAATCTCCAACGAGCCGAGTTGGTCGTGTTGCACGTGGTGATGTGCTAAATAGCAAGTTTGGCTGAAAACTTTCAAACTCGTCAAAATGTGGTCCCTTTGTCGACACCCATAAAGACAGAACTTAGTTTGTAGTATTCATATTCAATGTAGAAAAAAGGCTTCAGAATAAACTTCAATGAGCCGACGAGCATGCATGTGTGTACATTTTTGATAGATCTGGCCCCTTATTTTTTCGCAGGTTGCGGCGGGAATTTTGGTCACATGCTTTACTCCAACCTGCAAAATCTGGAAGGAGTAGCTAGCGAGACTGTGAGATCATTATTTCAGGTAAGCAGAAAGTAAATTTAGCACGCGGTTTAACTTTCTCTTCTTTTTACGCTGAAGTTTAACGTTTTAAATTTATCTGTACAATGCATTCATTCCATTATTTAAAAAACGGGAGTACATTTTGTTTCGAGTCGAGAGGGTGATGGTGTAACTGAGTTACACAGTACCAAAACAAACTTAGTTTTCAGATGACGTCACGGTGGCCATATTGGTGTCCCAAAACAATGAAATGGCGGCCATGTTGGTGTCCCAAAACAATGAAATGGCAGCCATGTTGGTGTCCCAAACCAATCCTTTGGGAGTTGTACTCTTTTCTTATGCAAACGCTTTCTTTTGTTCCAATAAATTTGCACAGATGCTGGCCATGAGTGAAAACGCTCTATCGCTTTAGCCAGTGCTAAAAACGGAGTTCCCATTTATGCATTTTAAATGATAATGCCCGTCTTTAAACTATTGAAGACTATTAAATTTTATAATACTTAACTTAACGGAAAACCATGCATGTGACTGAAAAACACTAACTTGAGCCCACGATCAATAACAGCTAACAACTGGGGAAAAAACCATACATTCAAAGAAAGCTGACTGTGGGCCAGTTTAAGTTTCTCCAAGCATGGCATTTTAAATATTGACAGAAAATGTTTTTAATAATGCAACTTTTTTTCATAAGACAGTGCTGCTCTTCTATCCGAAACTTCACATAAACTCCCAGCAGACGTATTTGTTTGACATAAGTCGTTCTTTTTTGTTGTCTCACAAAAATTTCATTCTTGGTAACATTGCTGTGCTTGCAATAATTTGCAACCTCAAGTCCGAAATAAAAATGTTTTGCTTTTCACCACTGTCATTCCCCACTCCAGAAACTTTTAAGGGGATGGGTACCAGCTTTCGGTGCAAGAAGGTTCGATTGATGGAAGTGTGCATTTTTTTCAATCGTCAAGTTTTGTGGATGGTCAGTTTTAATACTACATCAATACTGTATTTTATATGGAGTGTTTTCACATGATGTCACGGTGGCCATACTATTGGAACCCAAAACAATGAAACAGTGCATGACCATGTTGGTGTTTCAAACCATTCCTGTGGGAGTTGACTTCTTTTCTTATGTAAACACTTTTTTTGTTCCAATAAATTTGCATAGAACCTAGACACATGAGTGAAAACTCTCTGTAGGAGGGGATTATTCATGCACAAAAAATGGGTTTGAAAGCACCGTTAATCGAATAGCAACCATCACTGCATCTTATTTGGGCTTGAAGTGTATGTGCCGTACGTTACAAATTTTGCAACAAATTTTGAAATTTCTCAGGATTGTTCTGCAAAGCGATTTTTGAGCAGTGGGCTGCAAGCGAAAGAATGCAAATGAACAGACCAATTTATCATTCATGAATTTCAGGTTTGCTTCCTGAGAGGTCATGTTGCATTAGTTTAACCTTAAAAGTAATTTGTCTGTTTGCAAAAAAAATAAAACTTAAAAATCTTTTGCTTTTTTTTTTAAATAAATTGTGATTGGATAAGTACTTCCAAATGCTCGATTCAAGTAGTCTCACTGAAAAATGGGTCTGCTGCTAGTCTTTTTATTAATAGGACAAGAATATCATGATCATGTGGATAATTTTATAGGGTAATTAAAAG